>PVKE010025298.1:0-23150 GCA_004027555.1 Craseonycteris thonglongyai | reverse complement strand
TATGTCTTAAAATGTACAGACATGCAAAGAGTGTAAGACCAAACATGTAATAAATACTAGCCATTATTACTGTTGCGTATTAAGCACTATATATACTATAGTGTACACAGCCTTTACCCTGAATGTAGAATGGTCAAATAATGAAGCCGGGAATCAGGCAGGTTACATTCATTGAGTTGGGAAGAGGCAGACCTATGATTTAAACTATGATTTTCTGGTTCTAGAGATGGTTCTTTATTCTCTACCAGTAGTTTGCAATATGTAGTGTGAGGGTTTCTGGAGGGCCCAGAATTAGTACAGCAGCTCTACAAATGCTGTATTAACATACATAAACCTCTCTTGTAATTAAGAAAGCATAGGTTCATTAACAGAACTTTATACCTATAATGTCATCTTGCCATTCTGTTGTCTTGATGTTTAGATACCAAAAGTGTAATTGCTCTTAAGTGGAAATCCATGCATATTTTTGAAGTTAAAAGAACTTTCACATTTGAAAACTTTTGGACATAATAAATTATATAAGTTCAATAGCCTCCATGAATAGTAGGACTATTCCTATTATACATAAATTGACTAGTACACATTCCCTGTATCAAGTAGATTAGCATGAAGAGACTATAGTGCTCTGGACAGTGGGAGGAGAAACGGGAAGCTCTATCCTGTCTCTTATTCATGGATATGCAGCATAAATATCTTACAACAGTTTTAATGGAAGAAAAAAAAACACCCAGAGGAAATTAAAAACAACAGTTTTGGCTATGGAGAAGTGATTACCTAAATTGCTATAGGCTTTTGTAGGGTTTGAAGAGAGTGATTTCCATTAAGACAATGGGAATCACATGGCTCTCACCCTGAGAAAGTGTGTGAGAACGTCTCCCTCAAGGATTGGATGACTTATGAGCATTTGAAAAAAGGAAATTTAGAGTTAATTTTCCAACTCACCGTTAAACTACGGACTATTGAGGAGGAGAAAATTCTATTACTGTATGAGGACAGTATACAAGAAATTAAAAAAAAAAGTTTTTACTTGGGTCTTCAATAATGTGGTGTGTCATAAATAAATAATTTGAGATACCTATTAACTTTTTCTTCAATCTGACTCGTGTAATTTTAAGCCTCACTCCTAACTTGGATTATCATTGTGCTTATAATTTAAATTTCTGACTGGTTGTAGTGATTATTTAAATCAAATGTAGACACTTGTGGAATTACAGTGAAAAAGACTTGAATGAGAAGTGAGACAATCGCTGCGGCCTCTAACTCTGCATTGAGGTTCGAATTATCATTTAGCTCAAGAGCATTTATTCCAATGTAGTCTAATGCAGTCTGGTGTATACACGGATAAGAGTGGAACTGTCCTGTTTGAAGCAGAGTGAACCCTCATCCACTACCAAACATCTCTCCAGTCCTGCCCCCTGTGGCCTATGAGACAACTTTGAGGTGCCCCTACGTCTGAGAACCAGTTTAAAAACCACTGCTTGAGAGCCTTTCAAGCCTTTTACAAGGAAATTTTCCATTACAATTATTTGCCTAATTGATTTCTACTCTTATAGAAAATTTAATGTGATATTTCTTTTTGTCTTCTTTTTGAAGGCGTGATTAGTTATCACCCAAGAGATAATAGCTTTCTCATGGTCTATCAGCTTCAACTGATTGTGGGGAACTAGTTTCTAAGGATTGAATGCCTTCCTGTATGTCATTATGCTGTCCTGCAATGAAAGAATATGGAAGGAGGGTTGAAAACTTATATAACGCCACAACATACCTATGTAATTGAATTGATAATAAAAATCAATGCTACTATTTACTGAGCCTGTTCTCTATATGCCAGGCACTCAAGGCATACACTTTTTACTCATTTCTTATAGCGTCTCTATAAGCTGGACATGATTACCTCCACCATACAAATGAGGGCACTGGGGCTCAGGGATCTCATGCTGGTAATTAGCAGAGCTAGATGCCAGTCTAGTTCTCTCTGGTTTCTTCTCAACTCTTTCCACAAACCCATGTCTTTATATATTAGTGCTAACCTACGTATGTATTCTGCCAGTGTCTTTCAAATCTGTTTGTATATATATATTTTCCCCCTCTAGGATATATTTTATTGATACAGAGAAGGTGAGAGAGAGAGGGTTGGGGGAGATGGCCCAGAGCAGTCTCCATAGTCGTACATTAGTTGTGACATGGTTTCATTTCACACGGGTAGATGTAGGCTGTGCAGGGTGGGAACCCAACTGGGAGCCTTTTGCATGGGAGGTGAGAGCCTTTGCCACTGAGCCATCTTGGTGGTTACCAGATGTACTGCAGTTCAGCATATGGGGTTTGCATGAGCAGGGGCTGGGAATCAAACCTCGGACCTTGCGATTGTGTGGCAAGCACTCAACTGCTGAGCTATCCTGTCATCCCATGTGTGTATGTTTTTGAAGGAGACACATATTTCTTCCAGAATAGTGCCAGAGTAAAAAAAGTTACATTAACATAGATTATACTCTGATAGAATCTCAAAGTATAAAAGTGATCATTTAAGCAATTTCTGACTGAAATTATAATTTTAAGCTTATTTTGATGTGTTCCTCAAGACAGCTTTTTAAGAAATTTCATATTTATATTGTTAGTGCATTTGGTACCTTTGGGAAGTAAATGAACGCTATAGCTCAGAGTACAGGGTAAAGAAAAATATTGATAGAAATTTAAAGTTCTGAAAAAAAAATAAAAAAATAAAGTTCTGACTTAACATTACTGAACACATAAGTGTTTGGGAGGGGTGTATATGTGTGTGATATTTGCACACTAATCAAGTGCAGGGCAAGTTGTATCTTTGTTCCTGTTGTTTCACTTGCATTGGCCATTTATTGCATTACTATATCCCTCAGATTAGTAGAAGCACCTCTCTTGATGCCATGTCTCCTGCATCCAATACTCCATTTCGCTGCTTCCTATGAAGGAAAATTCTTGGAAAGGATCTCTGCACTTCTACGAGTCCAGCTTGCCAAATCTAATGGTTAATTCTCAGTCCTCATTTGACTGGTCTCTCGGCATCATTTGACATGGTGCATCACTTCTTCCTCCTGGAAACCCTTTCTTCTCTTGGCCTCTATAAGGCCACACCCCCTACTGCACTGACCTCTCTTCCTCTGCTGCTGCTTCCTCCTCTTCCCAAAGGACATCCTCTCATTCTTGATTTTCTTATCTCATTAATACTGCTTTCTCTTTCTCCCACTCTCCTCCAAACACTTGGACCTTCCAGGTTCTTGAACACATCATGATTTTTCTGTTTTAAATCCTCCGTTTGTTTTCCCTTCCACCTGACATGATACCCTTATACATCTGCATGATTAACTCTCTCACGTTATTCAGGTCTTTGGTCAAATATCATTATCTCCTACCCCAGAATCATTCTGAATTCCCTTACTGTGCCTTATTTTTCTTTAAAGAAATGATCATGATCGATAGTTGTACAATTATTTGTTTACCCATTTTGTCTGTCTAGCCTGCTAGATTATAAGCTTCCTGAGGCCAGGGACTTGGTCCATCTTGTGCATGATTATATCACTAATACTAGAACAGTGTCTGAAATTTAAGAAAGGTTCAAAGAATTTTAATAAAGTAATATACTTGTGTGTTAAGCAGCTGCATGTGAAAGGACAATGCTTTGTATTAATTTTACACGTATTAGTGACATTTTAATTTTCTAAATTGCATTTGGTTGGTTTTGCAGTGGCTACTTTAGATCTAATATATAAAATTTGTATTTCAATTTCAATTTTATAATCTTGTACGTTGTCTCTTCAGGTTCCAATTTCCTCCTATTGCTGTGTGTACATGCACTCTAAGATAAAAGTTTTACTTTGAAATAATGTGGGTGTGTATTCACAGATATATGAATCCATAGTGCTATATTTGGGTTAGTTATGGATGTGTTTTACTCAAGCACATACATGCTCACTGTGGTATGAAGTTCATGAAGTAATTGAAACCAGATAATATATAAAGGAATCAGGAGAGATAGTTTCCATACTGAACAATGGGTGCACACATCGGCTTTCATAGTAGCTCTAAGATAAATTTTGATAAATGTTCTAAATGATAGCTAGAACCCACTCACCCACTAATAGTGTTTTTAATTTGGCAATTAACCAAATTAGGACCATCTATTTAACTAGTAACACTATACAACAGAAGTGTCCAACCTTTTGGCTTCCCTGGGCCACATTAGAAGAGGAGGGTTGTCTTGGGCCACATGTAGCGTGCACTGACACTGGCAATGGCTGATGAACTAGGAGGAGGATCATAAAGATTTCATAATGTTTTGAGAAAGTTTGCGAATTTGTGTTGTGGGGTGTTTGAAGCTATCTTAGGCCATGTGAGGTCTGCAGGCTGCAGGTTGGACAAGCTTGCTCATACAAGGTAATACTAACTAATTGAATAGGTACTTTCTTTTGTGACACAGTGGATAACTTGTGTGTCTTTCTTTCTAGTAAGGTATCTAAAGTCAACCATTAAAGAGTTTTTCTTGGAACAGGGTCATAATTTATTGATTTCACTCCATTGAAGACTTCAGTAAAGCAACTGAATAAAAAATAAAAAAGGGGGTAGAAGAGAGAAAGATATGAAGAAGGAAATGTCATCACTATTTTGGAGAGAAGGATATAGGTGTGACCATATGAAGGCATTTCTCCAAATCTGATTTGTTGATGCAGCCTTTCTAAAACAGCTTGTCTCAAGTGTTCCTTTAGTCTCATCCTCTTTGACATGGCGGTAGTTAATATTTTTCTTTTACAATGTTCAATCACTTGCTACAGAGTATGAGTGCAACAGATATTCCATACCCACCTTTAATCTCTTTCCCATTCTCTGTATTTTATCCAATCCTGGAAATCTTTAAGTATCCATTACTTTTGTAAATAGAAAAAAAGATATTATTGATACTTGAGAGAACTGCTAGAAAATAGATTAAATGTTCCCTGTGTAGGAATCAAATCATGGTTCAAATATCCTCCCTCATCTCAGTGTGCAATATACATCCAATCAAATCAAGTTTGCATAATTAGGAAAGCTGCAAACTTAGAGGTATCCACAATCAAGTTCTCTAAATGTTCAAATGTAAAACAGATGAAGCAGCATTTTTATTCAGATAATTTTGTGTATTCATGAGCATAAAGGAATATTGTAAGTTGAGCAGACTGTTTATGATATAAGTTAATTCTCAGAGAATGAGCAAGCCCTTTGCTAGGAGTGATGGATAACCCTCTTTGAGATGAGTAAGTGTGGTAAACATATAACTTCTGGTCACATATAGTTTGTCTGCCAGACGATGCCTAACCTCACTCCATTCCTCATTCTCAACCCATCACTGACCCTACCTCATTCCAGACACCCACTTAATTCCTGTTTGTTACCCCAGGGGGTGGGGATCTACAGTAGGGTGAAGTTCAAGGCTGTGGAGAGGTTTTAGAATGGGAAGAAAATATCTGTTTCACACATTACTTGTTAATAGAAACAGCTGAAAATTTAATGGTTTGTTTTTTGGGCTGTTTTAAAATCTCCTGCATGAAAACAGCTGCATTAGTGTGCAGCTGTGTCAAAATGGCCTTGTCAGAAATGTCATGTTACACACATTTTTTCTAAACTACGTGGACAGATCCTACTTTTCTATGCATTTCTTTTCTCCACAGGTATACAGCTATGTACATTTTATAGCTTATGTCTGGTAAGCAAGTTTATAAAGTATAAGTGTAAAAATCCAATGCACACTTGATACATTACTGTTCAAATTAAATTATATTATCACTCTTTTGGACTTCATCCACTTGGGATATCTCAGGCCATCTGTGTTTCTGGGCTTTAAGGATTTAATATTTAGAATATAATATGCAAATCTGAAAAGAATTAGCTTTGCCTTAAAAAAAATGCCTTTGATGAATTTAGGAGATGAGAAACTAAATGCATACACCAGAGCAAAAACAGATAAATAAAGTTTTCTTTTGGATATAAGCATAACTTTAATAACCAATAACCACCTTCCTGTGACCATTTGTGATATGATCAATTAAATATTTTTTATCACTTCTCTTAAATTTTTTACATTATAAAATGGAAATGAGTATAATACTGCATTTAATCTTATACTTTAAAGTTGAAGTGAAAGGAGTCAGTTGAAACATTGTTATGTACCAAACTTTTTGAAGATTGGTTTTGGCCATGAGTTAGACATTTAGGATGAAATTTGGAAGTTTATGTTTACTGTTACTTCTAAATTTTTAAATGTACACAAGGCCCCATGAGCATTGAATAACTGTGTAGCCTTGGGGGAGTTACCTAACTGTTAGGTCAATCTCCTCACCTTCAGAATGAGAATAATAATACTTGCCACCCACAGCTATGGGGTAGATTAGACTTGCTATGCATGCAAAGCACTCAATCTAGGGTAAATACTCCACCCTCACTGCTACCTAATTTGCCAACTCTGAAGGTCCCTAAGTCTTTGTGTTGAGATTTTCTGTGTACTTCCCCATGGTTTAGTAGCTCCCAGTCTTTATCCCTAGCTTGTCTGGGAATGATCTGATTGCCATAGGGGCAAGGTTAAAAGTGAGGCCCAGGGCCTTGCAGACTCCTGGTCCCAGTTGACACAGGATGGTGGAGAAGACGCAAACCACAAGCAGCCTCCCTTAACTCTGGGGAAGCTTAGGCTGTTGCCCAGTCTTTCCTTCTCCAGGCATTTCCCCAAACCCTTTACAACAGGCCTGACCTGAGCCATTGCAGGAGGTACAAACAGCGTCCCCCTGCACAGCCCTGTGTACTTCCTGGCACCCACCCACATTCCATTTATAAATATGTTGGGAGACAGCCGATAGTTACAGAATTAAAAATTAAAGCCTGGGGAAGCCGGGATGGCTCAGTGGGTTAAGCGCTCACTTTGCAACCCCAGGGCTGAGGATAGAATCCCGGCCCTGGCCCATGTGGACCCACATGCTGAACTGGGGAGTGCCCCCAGTTCAGTTCTCACCAGGGTGAGACCCCGGCCCAGTCCCTGCCCTGTGCAGCCTCTCGTCCACCTGTGGAATCAAACTATGTGGAAAAACCAATGACGTGCAACTATGGAGACTGTTCTGGGCCCTCCCCCTTCTCTATGTCTCTCTCTCTCTGTCAAAAACTATAAAAAAAAAAAAAAATTAAAGCCTAAAATGCTATTTGGTAACATATTGGAGTGAATGAGATAGAGCGTGAAAGCTAAAAACATCAGAATTCTGCCTGTTCCCTTACAGAGGGCATGGGGCTGGGGTTGAGTGGGGTGGGAAGATAAAACATAATCTTTTTTTGTTGTTTTTTTTTTGCTTTGGGACATGAATTCATTCTCTCATCTCTCAAACTCATCAAAGGGATTCTCTTTTAAGGCAAAGGTAATTCTTTTCAAATTTCTTAGTGAATAGGGCTGGGGTTGATGAAAAGGTAGCATCTGAATTGATTTGCATAAAGTTAAGAGTCAAGAAAGACTGGAAATCCTTTACAAATTCTGTAACTTTACCATGATCAGCCCTGCTTACCTTCAACTAAAATATAGCCTGTGAAAGGGAGCTGTTTCATGTCACATACAGGAAAATGGAAATTTGCGTACTTGTCCTTTATAATCTTTATACAGATTCATTTCGTATGAAATATTCTAAAAGATTTGCCTGGTACCTAACTCAAGGAAAGGTCTAATTGGAAGATTTATAGTTATTCTGTTTGATATATGAAATTGATGACTGCACTTGAGTTGAATAAACTTTGTAATTTTTGATGGCTCATACATCAGATAAACCTGCATCAGTGTTCTTAACTCTGCCTGGGGAGCTTTAAAAAACCACTGGTGGCTGGTTCTCAACCCTGAAGATTTTAACTTAATTGGTCTGAGTCATGGCTTGAGGAACAAGAGTTGTAAAGTTCCTCAGGTGATTCTAATATGCAGGCAAGGTTTAGAACCATTGGTCTCTAGATTAAGGATTAAAATGCTTGGCTAAGCTTATAATTTATATAATCTGGCAAAAGTCTCTCTTTCACTTAAATCAGTGAGGACTTATTGAGAAGTCCCTCTTTTCAAGGCCCTTTTAACCCTAAGCTTGCTGTTTGATGAATAAAACACTGAGGTATCACTGAAAAGAAAATAACCAGAAACTTACAATTGGTTTGAACCGTGGTTATAAACAATCTATTATATTTATTATACTATAGAAAAGTACAAATTGGTGAGAGAATTCAGAAATGCTAGTGCAAACCCACTTTTATAATGAGAGAGAGTGTGTGTGTTTGTTTCTGGGGAAATAAAATTTACCAAGGTTGTTCAGAAAGACATAGAACAATTAAATAGACAACTTATCATGATACATATTATATTAAACTAAGAAAATCATCTTTCCCTAGCTTCGATGGTTTTACAGGTTCATTTTAACATATTTTCAAAGAATTTATAATTCCAATTCTATTGAAATCACTCTAAATCCAGAGAGCATATGTATGCTTCTAAATTATTTTTTATAACAGTGCTACCAAAACTGTGCAAAGAAAATTATAGATGAGATCCCTTTGTGAGTATAACGATATATTAAGTAAAATATTAGTGTGACCAGGGACTTTTTCAAATATTTTATTTAATTAATTAAAAAAAAAAAAGTATATTCTTTTCCTTCTCATTTCCTCCTTCTCCATGGAGCAGGTGGCCAGCTGGGTACTTCCTGTCTTGGTGGAAGTTTGATGCCATATGGAAAGCCAGATCTAGCTTCCAAAAGTAGGCCCTGTTGAGGAAACGTGTCATGGGTCTCAGGGGAGAGGAGAAAGGGAAGACCTCTTGAGAGGAACGCAGAGATGGGGAGGCCTTTTCCTCAGACTACCACTGAAGCAATGCTGGAGCCTGGGAAGGGGAAGTGAGCACAGCTCAGCCCTGCTGCTGGCCCTCGGGCGCTCAGGGGTAGTGTCTGGTTTGCCATTGTTCTACCCTTTAAACGTGGCTTGGCGGGGAAGCAGCAAAACGACTCCCAGACCTGCAGGGAGTACGCGAAACAGTCCACAGTGCCTCAGTGGGAACGGCGAAGGGAAAGAGTTGATGCTTAACCAGCCCCTCGTCAAAGCTTTGGTCCTCAGTAAGGCTCCAAACCCCATACACAAGGACAGTTCCGGAAAGTATCCAGCCATGTCACTGTTCTTGTTATATGGACAGTAGCTGGATGTTTTTCATACAGCCCTAGTACTGAAGGATAGTGTGACTGTGGATGAGAAGTAAAAATTAAGTACATTTAAATAAAGTAAATAAATAAATAAATAAATAAATAAATAAATATATTTATTACTTGAGTGCAGCACCATTATATTAGCCATTAAATCCATCTTCACAATAAAATAAAATTTTCAATGCAATTTTCCATTTTTGAAAATTTACTATAATTCACTATATAAATTAAATATGAAAAACATTGATCATCCTCATGAATGATAAGAAGGTATATGACAAAAACCAATACCCACACCTGCTTAATAAATACGCCCTTTCTGTTAAAAGCAATGCTGACATGAACGATCTTGAACATACATTTGTAAAAAACAACTTTCTTCCTGAGTGCTGACCTTGAAAATTGGCATAAATGATTTTTCTTCATCAGACACTTTTTTGGCTTGTTATTTTAGGACTAGAATTTTATTCTATAAAAATAAATTCAAGGGTACAGGTTGAAGCAACTTAGACTAGACACACACACACACACACACACACACACACACACACCCCACACACCAGGGCTCTGCTTATCAATTCTGTTGCCTCTCTTATCTCTAACTTGATAGGAGACTTTGTATAGTATCGCTTTCCTATAAAAAAAATATCTCTGAGCCTTAGGAACAAGACATGGCTTTGATATTCTCTTTCTATGGAACTGGAAATCTCTAGACTATTCTCCAGCAAGGAAGGCCAACTAAGTCAACACATAGCTGCATACTTTGTTGGCACATGCTTTTCACAAAGTACCAATCTTACCTTTGTCTTTTTAATGATGCGCACACACTCTTCTGCAGATAATTTGTAAAAAAATATTTCTTTATTGTTTTTGACAAAGAGACAGAGAGAAGGGGAAGGGTTCAGAGCAGTTACCATAGCTGTATGTCATTAGTTGATATAGTTTCACTCCATAGGTGAGTATGGGTCTGTGTAGGGCAGGAACTGGGCAGAGGGCCTTTGGCATGGGAGGCATTGCCCCTGTGAGTTGGGGGTCTGCTACATGGGAAGCTAGTACCGGGTGGGCGCTGACCTGGGTGTTTGCCACATGGGAAGCTTGCCTTGGCTAAAAAAATGAACTAGGGGCACACTCCCATATGGGTCTGCAAGGATCCAGGGCCAGGATGTGTGGACTCTGGAGCTGTAAGATGAGCTCTCAACACGCTTAACCATCCTGGCATCCCTGAGAATTGGTAAAGTCTGTCACTGTCAACAGAAATAAGAATCTATTGATTTTAGGATCATAAAGTAAGAACAAATCATAGCTTAAAAAATGTAACATAGAAAATTCTGATTTCATTCCCAATAAAATGAAGTGGTTTTACTGATTGGCTATTTGGGGTAATGTTAGGTGACTGAACTACCTTTGAGTGAGTGTAGTTTCCCCAGAATACCTTTGGTTACAGTATAATTGGTTTCACCCCATGAATAGCAAATTGCTTAATATTTCAGGGACTACTAGCTGTTGAAGGAAGGCTTTCAAAGGTGTGAAGGCATGGAAAACATCTTTGGAACAACCCAGTGGAATATCATGTTTGAGTTACATGATGTCATAATTTTCTTAAGAGCATAGGTTACATGTAATTTAATATTCCAGATAAAAAGGTTATTATCCAGCATCTAATGGTAAATTTTATAGATATTGAAGACTTTACTTTTTTGGACAACTTAATCTTTTCTCCAGTGGTTGGTTTTTCTAAAGTATTTGTTCATAATTTCTTTTTGGCTCTTGGTACTGTTATTATATAAAAGTTAATGAGTCCTTAGATTATCACAAATTAGAATAGATAGCAGTTTAAAAACTTTTAAATAGTTTGATCTTAACCCAGAGATATATTTGTAAATCAAACAAATCAAGTATATTTCTCTGTATTTCACTTCAATATATTTCATATATTGAATCAGTTTATTTTATTTAGAATGATTGATTTAGAGGTCTAGCATGTTTATAAATGAAATTGTCCAGATTTATATATTAGTATCCAGGGTTTCTATAGGAGAGTACCATTGCAAAATGGGTAACGATAGTCAACTAGCAGAAATATAATTAAAACAGTGTGTATAGTATCATAAAAACAAATTTCTAATACTTTAAAGATAATCTTGAAAGTAATGTTGAAGTAAGAATGGGCAAGTTAATCACTTTTGTATCTTTTCAACAATAGCTATTTAAAAAATTTTCACTACGTGTTTTTATGGTTACAGGTCACTATCATAAGACCTACCTTTTAGTGAGGAGACTATTTGGCAGTCCAACTGGTAACTAATTTCACTTTTGAAGGCCATAGAATATAATCTCTTCAGCTCATATTGACAGAACAGATTTAGTAGTGGAATTTCCTCTGGATATTAATACATGTGTGATACATTCATTTCTCTACTGTTTCTTTTATCCCCTATGTGTTGAAGGTATTATTTTCCTGGGTCCTGATTAAACTTTCTTAGATGTACAGTATTTAGTTGGTGTGTGTAAGGGGGGTAGTGGTGGGGGCAGAGTGTGTGGTATATATAAATGACTATATAGCTAGAAATCAAGCTGAAGTGTCTCCCTCTTTTAGTAGCACTTTTTTTGAAGTACTTTTGTCTCTCAGAGGGGGGGAATCATCAAGTATTTCATGTCAAACAGGACCTTGTGTGGCTGCAAGTTGAATGATTGGGAAGCATCAGGATCAAGAAAATCTGGGCTGATTTTACCTTCTATGGACTTAACAACTTTCACATGAGGAGAGACCCTCACATTAGACAGAGGATGATTAAAGGCAAAATTTGAGTAGAGTGGATTACGCTAATGCCGTCCAGAATGTGGCGGAGAGAGTCTTATTTGCTGGACTTGAGGTTGCCTTTTTTTTTCTTAAATTCTTTTCAGTTTAACATGTATTTTCCTTTCTTTTTAATTTTTCAAATTAGGACATATTCAGTAAATTTTGTGCAGTGGAAAAGACACTCATTTGTGTATGGTGGTGGAATGGAAAGAAACCTGAACTGAAAGCCTGGTTTCAGGATTAACCTAGAAAACTTACTTTCATTACACTGGATAAAATAGTGTACAGAAATAATACATACACAGAAGAAAATGAAAAGTTTGTTAATAGTGAGCTACAAAATACATTTAGTGAGATGCAAACATGGGCTTACTCTGGTGGAAATGTGGAGGCAAGAACTTAAGGGTCTTTATGGCTGGTCATGTCCTGGGGACAGTGTACATGAAGGGAGGAGGAAGAAGTGTTACTACAACATGCCAGGCAACTGAAATCCGATTTTACAAGACCAGCTTCAAAGCCCTGCCTTATCCTCCTCCTTGGCCCAGGCATGGGAAAATTCCTGAAATGACACATTAAATTTTACCTTTCTTCTTCCTGAGAATGCAGGTGGCTTTACCCACTTGCTTAAAAACAAAAATGAAACTCAAGCCTTTTTTTTTGTTTTTTGGAATGAATATTTGTAGTAAGGACAAACAAGGAAGTGCAGAGTATTGTATTATCAGAATAATTTTTATAGTACATAAAAGAAAACTCAAGGGATTTATTGGCTTATGTTACTGAAGAAGTCCAGAGGTAGGACTGTCTGCAGAGGAAGTTTGGTCTGGGTTCTTGCTGTGTTTCTCTGTGATTTACTGCTTGTCCTCATGTCACTGATGCTTGTTTACATATTGGCTTTGTACCCATCCTTCCTTTCATCTTAGCCACAAGATGGCCTCAGCTTCTAGACCTCAAATCCTTAGAACTCGTTTTTCCAGAATAGGAAAGAGCATCTGTCAGGGCCACTGTGTTACATCACTTCAGGGGGCAGTTCACAGGATATATAATGTGGTTCTTGGAGTGGTGGCAAATGTCCTAGGGTTCCTAGCAAAATTCTTGATTATTCCCGTGTTTGACTCAGTGTAGGGCCCATATCTACCCACGAGCTGATCACCATGTCACGGGTATGGAATACCTTGTTAGGTTTACCCTGGGGTCATGGGAAGCACTCCTGAAGAAAGATAGAGAAGATTGATTGAACTCACATGGATTTCCAAAAAAATTTGGAAATAAATTTTAAGGGATAAGTGAAGAATGGTAGTTGTAGAAGAAAGCAACAGTATACTGATTTAGATGTTTTGGATGAAAACTGTCCTTTTTGTCCCATGACAGCTACCTTAAATACTCAATCTCTCTAATACTTTCCAAGGTCCCTACCTCTCCTCTTTTGTTTCACTCTTCAGACTATTCTATTTGATTTCTGCCTCCACCATTCTATTGAAACAGCTCTTGCCTTGTTATATCCAATGGTGCCCTCCAAGTCTTGATATTGTTGATGTTCATAATATCTGATAACTTGATTATCTTTTTCTCCCTTAACTCTCTCTTCCCTTGACTTTCTTAACATCATTACTAGTCATCCACAACAATCTTAATGAAACACCCATGATTATTTAAATGCCTAAAATGGACAATGAGTTAACAGCATTATTTTATATTATAGCCCAATTCTTTGTTTTTAAATGAAAAAAGTTTTTTCCTCCCATAAAAAGCAATTCTAAAATACAGTTATTTATTATATAATGCTTTATAATAATATGGATAATTTGGAAAGTTCAGAAAAGTAAGAGAAAGAAAATATGCATCTATAGTCCTATAAACCAGATAAGAACATTATTATCATAGCAGATAAAGGGTGTTCCAAAATTCATGCAAGATTTGAATTTTGCGTCATTTGTGCGGTAAAGTGTTGGCAACGAAAAAAAAAAGACAGTGTGACAGCTGACAGTTCAGGGTTATTAAAAATGGAGCACTACATGAAAGAACAATGTGTTTTCATTGTTGAGCAATGAAAATTTACAATTTTTAATTATAAACCTGTGTTTTCTATTAAAATTACTTCTTGTGTGAATTTTGGGGCACCCTTTATATGTACTTAGATATATGTGTAATTAAATAATTTTATATAAATTATTTATGCTATTAAAATTTTTTCTCTATATACCAAGATCATTGTAGAAAAATTGAAAAAATATAGAAATAAATATTATGCCCAGATAATGCCCAAATTAGCATTTTTGCATTTTATTACTGTTCTAAGATGGCATGAAGAGGTGATTAGAAAGTTAACATCTGTAGTAGGAGTTCTGTTAACCTTTTACATCAGAAAAAACCCCAACAACTTTTGTCAGACCAATATGGATTTTAATGTTACAGAAAACCATCACTCAAGTTCCTTTCCAACAGAAATAGTTATGTTGCCCTACATAGTTCTTTCTTTGAGGGTCAGTAGGAAGATTTTATTTATTCTTTCAGTACAATGTCTAATCATTTAAATATTTTCTTCATTATTTGTAAGGTGATAAGAGTAGGATCAGTTATTGTTCTATGAGCTATAGTAGGTTTCATGTGAACTGTGGGATGGAAGGTGGCATTAGGCGAACTTCCTGATGGAGGGGAAGAAGCAGGTGGAAGTGGAAGCAATCAAAGCTTCCCTTTACAGGTTGCAGACCTACTTGACTACATGTCATCCAATGATATTTGAGTCATAACACAGACATCCTTCTCAACAGTGATAATTTCTTATTCTCATTTAATTTATATTTGCAAGGAGAAGTCTCTAAGTGAGATTTTTCAAGATTATCTTTGAATAGTGGTTGTCTTTAAATCCCCAGGAATATATTTTGTTGCCTTTGCACACTGGCTGTATATAAAATCTTTCTCCTCGTTCATTTTATTCTTTGCCATATAGTGTTTTTTTCAAGAAATTTAATGACGACTTGAGTTTTATTCTTTTGAAAAAACATCCTCCGTGTTCTCAAAGACATTTTTTTTATTGCCATTCAAATATTTTGCCAAATAATTTTAGCTATATTCCTTTACTGAGTTTATCAGAATATGCAAGAGTCTCTTAATGTGAGAATTTAGGTGTTCTATCTTCAGTCAACAAAGTTTTCTTCAATTATGTCTTTAATTTATTGTGTTAGATTCAGTTATTATAATCTCTTTGTTTAGGATGCTAAAATTTTTTAAATATTTTCTTTTATGTGGTTGTGTCATTCTCTATTTTATCATCACGTTTTTGTCTTAAAAAAAATTAAATTCTGGTAGAACATTTTGAATTTATTTTTTATAACTGATTTTTCACAATTTCAATAATGCTTTCTATACAAATATAAATCATCTTATTTAATTTTAATTTCTTTCCAGCCTTCCTTATTTCATATATACTTTATCTTATTTTGTTTGTTGTCTCTCTTTCTCAATTACATACTTTCTCATCTTGTCGGTTAGTAATAGTGTCTCCTGATATTCTGCTAAGGATACCAAACTATAACAAATGTTTTCATTCTCCATCAGTATTCCTTTGAGTCTTCATTAAAAAAAATTTCATTTCTTATAAGATTAAAGATTTTTTCCTTATAAGCCTTTATGTTTTTTCTATTTTCTCAAAAAATAAATCTATGCATAGTTAGTGTTTCACAAAACAAGATGTATGGGTTACCCTTGATCCTATTTTCTGCCCAGTGGTTCTAGAATCTCTACCAATATGATGAAGGCAAATTAATATGCACAGCAAGCTCATTTCCCAGGGCCTGAAGTCCTTTTGTTGACCAAATTGGTTTGCTGAAATAGACTCTTCATTTACCATCTAAGCTCAAATGTTATTAAAGCAAGTAGGATATGCCGGGAACAAACCTACAATCCATGCAAGCACTGAAACTAAGACTTTTCTTGGCTTCCTTCTAAGTCTCTGTCTCTCTCTCTCTCTCTCTCTCTAATAGAAAAGAGAAATTGATAGAAGTGGTAGAAGACCAATAGTTTGGTTGTGTTTAAAAAGCAACAGTCAGAGTTGGCTTTCCAGTTTTCTGGTTTCTAATTTTTTATAATAGGGGAAAAGAATGAAGGGTCCCTCTACTGACTTTCCAGCAAGCAACGGGAGGTCTAGCACTGGTAATCTATTTTTATCTGTTCAGCTTGGTTTTAAGTAGATATACTTCTTAGATTCTAAAAGTAGGTTGATTATTTAGCCTAATTTAAGGTACTAAGAGTTTTTGTGTCTATGTCTACATAAGTATTTTGGTAAGAAATTGTAAGGGTTGCTTTCTCAGGAACTAAACTAGCTACCCACTTTAGCATCTTGGGTGACCTAATTCACTTTCTTTGTAGCTACCACACATATGTCTTTCACATTCTGTGAGAGTATATCTCTAATCCTTGCTTTTAGGCTTTAATAAAGTAGGGGCAGTTATTTAACCGTTACTGGGTATTTGTACTCAACTGTTCCATGTGTACCTTACACCCAACTTGTTAGTTTGACCTCCTTGCCCCATCTGGTTCTTCTGTATTTCTGTCTTTGTGGATGACAGCAACATTCCTCTCATCACCTAAGCCAGAAACATGGCAGTTTACTTAGAATTTTATTTCTTCTTAACCCATCAAATCTAATAAATAATAATAATGTCAACTATTAGCTAGCACTTATTACATGCTATTAAACCTATAAACATTGCTCTTAAATGCTATGTATGTTATTTTATCTAATCTCTTTGATAATCTTATGGAATCGAAATTCTTTATCAGGGCTGGGACTAGGGTGAGTCAGGTTAGGCACCTAGGGAGAAAACTTTATGCAAGTGTACATTCACTAGTTCCAGCCCTGCTCTTTCTTATAATATCCATTTTCTAGATGAGGAAACCAAGGAAGAGAAAAGTGAAATAATTTGTCCAAACTCACACAGGTGGCATGTGACAGAGTTGAGATTTGGAATCATGAGTTCAAGTCCGAATCAAGAGTCCACAGGCTTATCTGTTATACCACACTGCTCCTTATACACCACCTGCCTAGTTGACTCTTTCTATTTCCATTGTTCCTTTCCATTTCCATTGGTCAACCTCTTCTTATCACTTGCCTGAACTATTGTGATAATTTGTTAACTGGTCTTCTTTCACTCAGTAGAGTTTCAATCTGATCTGTGAGCCTTAATATTGGAGTTATTTCTGGGCAACTCGAATAATTGAGAGATAGCTGATTTCAGTTCTCCCTTGCTCACATGCATGATTTGACCTAGTTTAGTACTCTTTACTCAGACATTTAAAGATGGAAAAGAGACTTATTTGTTGGATTCAGAAAAACACAAATGAAAAAAAAAATGGTATTAGTCAGCCTTTCCCTCCAGCACTTCCATTCTTTCACTTATGATTGCAGATGAAGAGACTTTTTGGGCATCTGTAGTCTTCCCTATAGAATTGTTTACAGCCAGAATGGGCTTAAAATCTCCTTCCAGTTTATGGTTTCATTGTGCAAGTTCCCGTATTTCCTGGCCATGGTAAACAGGAAGTGTGGGTTTGGGTATTAGACCATCACCCCAGCAAGTTGACAGTACGTCCTTCATAGGACTCCCATTTTCTTACTAGGGCCCTGTTCTCATAGATGGCTTCCCAGCTTTAGCTCCATCCTAGCATTCCAAGACCAGCTTCTTACTGGATGGTCATTTCTGAAGCTCAACATTAGAAGAATGTCTTTATTTTTGTTGGGTTATTTACCCCAGGATCTACACAGTAGAAATTAGGGGATAATTATTTTCATCTCATGATTAATCTGACTTAGGAAAAGAATTTTACCAATAAATAATATGAAAATATTTTTTCTAGCTAGGGCTGGTTGATCAGTATAAATAATTTCTAATCCACTATACAAATATATTTACTCTCTGAATCTTAATAGGTCCCTGTGACTTGTCATCCAGGAGGAGAAAAAAATATAATGTTCCTTTTAGAAAATTCTGAAACACCTGCCTTATCTCAATTCTCTGCATTAATTGCATACAGGGCATTAAGGAAAATCCATAGATTTACATTGCTAAATTGAAAACCTTTGTCATAGTCACAGCCAGTATCTCTTGGGTGATTCCTTCATGCCAGGCACTGTGGGAAGCATTCTGTGTCTCCACTCACACAAATATTCAAAACAACCCTGAGATGGGTGCTATTATATTATCCCCACGCTGCAGATGAGAAAACTGAGGCACAGAATGGTAAAGTGTTTTACCCAAATGGCAAGTGACAGAGTCAGGATTTGGTCTGCACAATCTGGCTTCAAAGGTCAAGCTCTCACCCACTTTGCTAACCTGTTTAAAATCCTACAGTAAACCTATATGAGACTGGAGAATGTCAATGTCTCTTAGTACAGAACACATTCTTCTCTGTCCTTACACGTCACATTCATCAGTAACAAACAGCTTATTGCTACCTGCATAAGCCATGATAATCTATACCTATTGGAGTCTATGTTTTCCATCTTCCAATGTCTCCCTCCCTTTCTCTCTGTTGTCCATAGCTGACCTCTCCCTTTCCCCCTCCCACGAATTACTTCTATCTTGGGCTCGTTCTTTCACTTCTGTGTTTCTTTCCTTCCCATCTCCTTTATCCATTCCCAATGAAAAGATGTAAAGTGTCTTTTCAGGGGTGTGTGGAGTTTTCTTAAAAAGTGAAGATTGTATTTAGTATCTGATAAAACAAAAAACAAAAAACGAGAATCGTGATTTATAACTGTTAACTCAACCCAATCCCCTTGAACTATCTTTAAATGTCCTTCTCCAACTGTCCTTAAATGTGCTTTTGATTTTTAGAACTCAAATCATCCTTGGAATGATCTAATTATTATTTCAAGTATAAGAAAATTCAGTACCAGGAAAGATGACTTGGCCAAAGTCACAGTTAATTAGTGACAAATTTCAGAATAAGTGTAGGTTGTCTGACCCAAAAGAGTAGTTTTTCCTCTGTACCTTTCAAACCTAGTTCAAAAAGGGAGAGAATATGGAAAATATTTTTGCTTTATTTCGTGTTCCATGTTTTTCCTCATGCCAGCAATCCATCCCTCGCCCCACCCCCACCCTGCCCCAGCTTAACTTTGCAATATATAAATGTCTGCTCCTCTTTTTTGAGAGGGTGCAGGCAAATTCCCTTTGCTCCCCTTTCTCTTTTCCCCTAATCTCCCCCTTAGGCTAACCCTTTCTCTTGGCATGTCTCTAATCCATGCTTCTGATTGCTCATAAGAAAACATTATGCACAATATTGTCTTTATTAATTTCTAATAATACTAGTACAGAAATTCAGGAATCATGTGCTTGTCATATGGATGGCATGTGTACTTTCATTGCCCATCATTAAAAGGAAAATGTTACTTAAACATTTATTTGTGTGTACGCAGTAAATAAAACAATTTGACCTTTGGAGAAAATAGAAAGGTACATTCAGCTAAGAGTCAATATTGTGGTTATGCTTCCTTTCTCTTTAAGATGAAGCAGTGAGAGCATCTAACAAAGACCGTATGTATAGACTGGGGCACACAGACGTGTGCGTGAATATGTGGCCTCAGTAAGAGGTACCATAGGTAAAGTTCGTAGGAAAGAAAGCAGTTTCACAGACATCAAGGAAATAGCAACTCTTTACCGACAGCCAGGCATTTCAAATAATAGCATGGATCCCAGAACCACTTCAAAGGGAAATGATCAGGAAATAGACAAGTCATGAATTTGAATACTTCTGAGATTCCGGAAATTCAAAAGCAGAGCCTTCAGATATTTGCATTAAGGTAGATCATGAGCAATTATTTCATTTCTGGAAATTGCTCAAAGACCTTTGCAGACACAGAAGGCTAAGAGCATTTTCCACCCTTGAAAGATGCCTGTAAACTGTTAGAAACTTGGGGCATGTTTAAAGAAATAGGTCCTGAAAACCCAAAAAATGGATTCTGTATCTAAAAACATATGATTTCATCTTTGAAAAGCAGCACTTCATGAATTACTTTATCAGGTAATTGAAAATTGATCTTTGAGGTGTTTCATGAACAGGTTGTACCATTTGAACTTGCAGAAGTGCATTTGATGTTTTAGGTTTGTCCATCTCTACTTTAAGTAAATATACAGACAGGAAGCAATCATTAATTTCAATATCTATACTAATTTTTTTTCTCATTGTAGTTATATGTTTAAAAAGCTAAGTTAAAAATGTGCTTGGCACACAGCAAATAGAACCTTCTTTTGTGATCTTTTGATTTTTAGGGACATTGATTTTAGGATTATATATTCTTCATAAGTAAATTAAACAATTAAGGCTTTTGAGTATAATTATTCAAACTAGTAAAAACAAAACAATTAGACTGTGGTTATTTCATTTCTTAGTCTTGTTGACATTTGGCAAAAATCATTCCCAGGACTACTTATTTTTAAACAAACAAAAATGTTTTTACACCAAATCCATAAAAGTGGCTATCAGTCTTTCAGAAAATGAATCCCACACTGGCACCATTTCTAGCCTAGTATTAATATTTGGGAGTGGAATACTGGTATAAACAGACATGAAATCTAGCTACAGCCACTTCACAATTGTGTAAAATTGGACTTGCTTTTCTTTAGGTACAGTCTTCTCCCAACAACCTCCCACAGGGAGGCAGTGTGGTCTAGAGAATGAAACACCCGTCTTACCTTCCTTATAGCTTTGTCACTGACTTCAGTAGGATCACCTCCAAAGTTTTCATTATTTTTAAATTTCCTTGTGCCATTCTAGTCACAAAAGCACCATTTCCTACATTGTAAAACTCTTATATTGTGGTTAGCTATATATGTCTTTTAATTAGAAATATGCTTGTCTGAGAGATGAAGTAAAAATTCCTTATCATATGTGAGTGACGGGTGGAACTTCCATTAAGGATGTGCAATCTTAAATAGTAGTTGACATTTTGCTCTATGTACCTCCTGACCTCTCGAACACGCCAGAGCTTCCTATGATCACAGGCTTGTTACAGGTGGGAAAAGAAACTTTGGGCACATATACTTGTTTGCTTAAATTCTTCTGAAAGCCTATTAGGTCCCAGACACTGTGCTAGATGCTGGGGACATAGAGGTGCAAGACATAGTTTCTGATTTCAAGGAGTTCACAGTCTAAAAGGTTGGAAAAACAATTCAAAAAACATAAGAAGTGTTGCTGTAGAATTACGTTGGCACACAGAAGGGTCACTTGTAAAAGTGAGGAAGAAGAAGATGGAGAGTTTTCTGGAGAGTTTTCAGAAAGGCGTGTACAAAAGCACTTTGGTATGAGCATTATGTACTTGGGAAAATGTGTACAGGTTAGTGGGGTGCTGTGTAAGTTGTGCAAGAGGGACCTGCAGGAAATGAATTTGGAATTTTGGTGAGGATACTTAATAGTCATTAGAAGATTTTAAGCAAGGGAAGAACATGATTATATTTGCACTTCTGATAACTTTGCCTGCTGAAGCCAAGATGAGAGGGAAGGCAGAGAGCTGAGGTTTCTACCAGGGGGACAAAAACAACAACAACAAAAACCAAACAAACAAAATACAAACAAACAAAACAAAAATGCTGGAATTTATTTATTTTAAAATATGTGTGTATATATTTTTACATGTTTAAACTTCAGTCGCCTTCAAAGTACCTCTGTTTAATGTAATACACCTATTGACATGCCTTTTTCACTGCTCAAAACAGCGTTTGAATCCATCGATTTTCATGCCTTACAGCTTCTGCTGTTTCTGTTTCACCTCTTCCACATCAGCAAAACGTTTCCCTTTAAGGACTTCTTTTATGTGGGGAGAAAAATGTTGCTCAGGGCAAGATCAGGTGAATAGGGAGGGTGAGGACATGGGGATCATGCCATTTTTGGTCAAACACTGCTGAACAAAGTGCATTGTGGGCAGGTGTGTTGTCACAGTGGAAGAACCAATCGTCTGTTTGCCACAACTTGGGACATTTCTTCCACAAATTGTGATGCAACCTTCTCAAAACTTCCAGATAAAAACTTTAGTTGACTGTTTGACCCGAGTGTTAATCCCTAGTGCACAATCCATCACACATTGAAGAAAGATAATTCCATGTTTTTTGGGTCCCCCAGCCCCACCCCAGCCTGCTTTTAAGAAATGCTGAGGACCTGAAAATATGGTCATAGAAGTGAAGCTGTAGAAAAAAAATTATATTCAAAAATCTTTTTGAGGCCCAATCTAAAATGTCTCTTAACTAGTTGAATGTGTGGTCAAGTGAGAGCAAGAAGTCTAGTTTGACTCTTCTTAAGTTTCTGGGTTCACAGGTTATAAAAGGTGGAGCTACATAAGACATGAAATGTATGTATGAGGAGGTGGAGTTTTGGGGGTGATGGATGATACAGATAATGTGCTAAGTCTGAGTGTTGGAGCCTGGTAGCTTCTCAACAAATGTTAGTTCATTCTTTTCTCTTGTTTTTTATTTTTATTCCCCCCCCCCACCCCCCAGACTATTTGTACATATCCTAGGTGCTGGACATGTGAGTCTGGGCTTGAAATAGATCTGCAACTAATCAACATTTAGATGGTAGTTTCAGTCGTGGAAATAAATGAAATTTCCCAGAGACATGTATGTAGAGTGAAAAAAAGAGGAGGCAAAGGACTGAACTCTGGAGCAAATCAATATCAAAAGGGCAGAGGGCTGTAAAATTATTAAAATATGTGGCTTTTTATGTTATGTTTTAAACTACATATTTCAGGTGCATAGAGCATTGAATGTTTAGAGTTGGCTTGAGAAGCATGCCAACAGTTTTGTGAAAACATCTGGTGGAAAATGGAATCATACAAGGCATGAAATATATGTAAGAGGAGGTAGAGTTTTGAGGGTGCTAAATGACAGTAAAATATATAGTTAAAAAACAGCCTTTACTCAGGGGAGCCTAGTAGTAACATAATTTTGAGATAATATTTTTGTAGCAATGTAAAGATAAGGGCAACTAAATTGCTGATTATTATTGGTTCTAATAGTATACCTAGTGATGAACTCAGATGGTGAGTAAGAAAGGTTCACTAATGTAACTTGAATTGGAAATGGAATTTACTTAGGGTATAGCTAAAAAAGAGTGGATTCTCTATCAGTATGAAACAAATAGAAAGGAAAGGGAAATGTATGTTT
>PVKE010025297.1:0-23135 GCA_004027555.1 Craseonycteris thonglongyai | reverse complement strand
CATCATCACCATCATCATCATCACCATCACCATCACCATCATCACCATCATCACCATCACCACCATCATCACCATCATCACCATCACCATCACCATCATCACCATCATCACCATCACCATCACCATCATCACCATCATCACCATCATCATCATCACCATCACCATCACCGCTGCCCCAGGGGGTCCTCATAGGGCCCCACCGTCCCGCAGCTGCCCGGCCCACCAGATCCTCACAGGCCTGGATTCAGGACTCAGTTCAGGTGTTCTCTCTGCAGAGACCCCCTATGACCTTGGAGAGCATGGCCCTCGCCCACCGGCCCTCTCCACCTGCTCCTCACAGTGCCGCCCTGGGGGTGCGTCTGTGATCTGCTTTCTTCTCTCTCTCAGAGAGGAAGAGATCCCAGGACCTAGAACCTCTGAGGACAGATGGCCAAGCAAGATTTCTGAGTGAAAGAATGAATGAAGGAAGGAATGATCAAACGAATGAACGGACAGACAAGGTTGCAGGTCTGTCCTGCCCCCATCCGCCTTCCTACCTGAGAGGAAGGCGCAGGGACCCCATGTCATGAGAGCCTACGGCTGCCGACACACTGTCAGCTCCCCACCCCACCCCTCTCTGGCCACGGTGAGGCCATCTCAAGGCAGGGGTGGGATGGTCTTGCCTGGGGTACAAGGCAAAAGCCTTCTAGTGTTCTCTGCACCCTGAGATAGTGATGATCTGCTCACTGACAGCTGGCCACGAGGCTGTAAGCCCCAGGAAGGCCAGGAACAGCTCACATGTCCATGTGCCCTTGATCCTAGCCCCTGTGACAGCACAGACGCCAATCGCACAGGTCAGCGGGCACCTGAGCTCCCAGGTGGGGCATCTCCCACGGGGGCGGGACCACGTGATCGGCTGGGCCTAGGCCAGGGGTGGCGAACCTTTTGGTGACTGAGTGCCAAAGTTTATGAAATAGGAGTATACTCGCTCGACTCGCGTGCCAACCCAAAGAGTGAGATAGAGGTATCGGTTATTTTTATGTCTATAAGAGGCATAGGATGTTTTTATAACAAAAAAACAATAAGTTTTTAAATGGTATTCACAATTATTTGTTTTGAAGTTTAAATATTTTATTAGAGTACATAATAAAGGTAATTGTATAAATTAAATACCATAGAAAATCTCTATCAGTCATTTATTACATTTTTATTCGGTGTAGAATAACACGTTCATCTTGCCAATGTAGCGCTCCTTCTTCGTTGAAAAATTTCATGAATGTTTCTCTAACTTCAAAACCACCTGCTCTTGCATGCCATACTCGCTGGCGGATCTGTACTTGAATCGTATTCATAATGTGGCCGCTGGTGGTGCTCTAAATAGCCGTTCCTCAGTATACTGTGCAAACAACATGCTGCAATTACAAGTTGTTCACATGTTTCAGGTGTGACAGCAACGGGAGAGTAGAATACTCGAAACATTTGACTCAATAGCCCAAACGCATTTTCCGTTACTCCGTGAGCACGAGTTAACCTGTAGTTGAAGTTGACTTCAGATTTTTCTCCTCGAGCTGTTATTTTACAGGATGGTTTCATGCCATGTTTGTGTAATCTGAAAGCTTCATCTCCAACTATAACACAGGGCACTACTGTATTCGAACCAGGAAGTCTCTCATCTGGAGGAAATATATTTCCCGAAAGCACTTGTTTCCCCATGACCAACTTCGCAAAAATTCCACTGTCCCCCCGTTTTCCATATGACCCAACATCTACCTATTGCTATAAATTTACAGTTGGCATCAACCAAAGCAAGTCATACAACAGAAAAGTACTCCTTATAATTAAAAAACGTACACGGCGCTCTTCTTTGTCTTCCCATCTGCAACTTAGATCAATTTTAGTTGTTATTCGGACCCTGTCATCTAAACTCACCGTGAAATTGCCCTTAGCGCCCTCCCAGCTCCGCGTGCCGAAATAATTGCTCCGCGTGCCACTTTGGGCACGCGTGCCATAGGTTCACCACCCCCGGCCTAGGCACTCGGGAAGAACAAGCTGTATGGGGTAGGGTGCTGCCCTGCACCCCGAGGACCAGCCAGCTGCTACCCACTGGGGCGTATGCCCTCAGGGGACTGCTGGCAGGCCCTGTGGTCCTGCAGACTCAGGAGGGCAGAGGCCCCACGTGAGACGCGGGGGCCTAGGCGGGCCCACAGGGTTAACACGACCGGCTGTTGTCAGAGACCTGGAACTCCCCACGGCGGCTGACCCCATGGGCTGCCGAGGTCCACGGCGCTGGGCCCCCCGGGGGCCCCTGCCCAGCCCTGGCCTCCATCTGTTCCTTTCCTTTGCCAGCTGCCGGCTCCCAGGGGCTGGCTCAGGCCCACTGCGTCTCCCCAGGGCGGCTGGGGGTGGGGGGTCAGCCTTCTGTTGGGAGGTGGGGGGCGGCTTGTTTACCAGAAACTTCTAGGGGGCATGGGGAAGAAAGAGCATTTTCAGCAAGTACATAATATCATTTATGGAGAAAAAAAAAACACATCAGAGTTGAGATGGAGACCCAGGAACCAGAAACAGCCAGGCTCGGAGCCAGGAAAGGTAGGCAGGCTCCGCGGGGGCCCGGGGGGAGGTGGAGCCTGGAGCTGAGCCCACCCGAGTGGGAACAAGACGAACATGGCAGGAAAGGCCCGGACGAGCCCCGAGCTGGGGGGCAGCGTGGAGGGGGCCCTGCCACCATCCCGCGCCCACTGACGCACATTGTCACTGTGGATGAATTCGGTAAGACACTCGATCGAAAAGATGGCATGAGCGAGTGGCCAGAGCGCAGACACAGGACCCGGGAGGGCGTAGAGGTGCCCACGCCGGGTCCCTGCTCCCATGAGGCGCATGGAGGGACGGACCCCGGGGAGTCCGGGGGAGCCCAGGGCCCGTTCATGCTCGGTCAGGTTTGTCTGGACCCCCCAGCCCAGGGCATGTGGCTGGTCACTGAGCCTGGCTGGAGGCCTAAAGGCTCCTCCCGATACCCCGGCCCAACACGCAGGGTGGGGAAAGACCCCAACTGCCTGATCAGCGGCCAGGCTCCCGGCAAGCACAGGAGCAAAGAGAAGCAGCCGTGTGCCCGCCGCCCATCCGTGGGCAGACCCGGCCCCAGGGAGAGGTGGTCAAGAGGGGCTTGTGTGCCCCCCAGGCACAGCGCTAACTGCCTTCCCCAGGCGGGGCCTCCACGCGGCAGGAGCCAGGGCCCACAGCGGCCCCCACCTCGCTCCAGCGCCCGTGTGCACACGCACAGCCCTAGTGAGACAGCGGGCAGCCCTGTGCCCCCTGCCGCACTGGCCTGCACCTGGCTGGGAGGCAGGGCACACGGGGGCCGCATCACACAGGCCAGCATATGCCACGGCCTCCTGACCCGCGACTGACCCTGCACACACGGCCTGGACCCACCTGGCCTCCGCTCCAGACGCCGCCACCCGCGGTCAGAAAGCCTGCCGTGAGCGAGAGCGCTCCCCACGCGGAGCTCAAAGGGACGGCTCACGCCCCCGCTCAGAGGGGCCGAGCTGCGGACTCCGGGGTGACGCCGGCTCACGGCTTCACTTCTCAGGCAGGAAATGCAGGGAACCCAGACACCAGCCTGCACCGGGGCCTCCGCACGTGGGGCGGACCCGTTCCTACCTGGCCTGGCAGCACCCACCCGTCTGCACCCATGACCTCGGGTGAGAGGGGCCCAGTGTCACACGCTCAGCAGGGAGCAGCCGGCCTTTAAACCTGGGACCACCATCACCCAGCCAGGCCTCTGATGTCACCGACATTCAGGGAAGACCACAGGGGCCGGGCTGTGTGGGTCTCCAGGGCACCAGCGCTCGGAGACCAAGGACAGGCCCTGCCCGGTGGGCGCAGAGGCCATCGGGCTCAGGGCCCCTGTGGCCGGGACACTGCAGACACTGCAGACACTTCAGACAGGGGGCCCGTCCCACACAGGCTGAGCCTCTCCCTCCACATCTGCTCAGCTGGCCCCTCTGCAGAGCACCCCCCCGCACCCCGAGACCTCTCAGGGCTGAGCTTCGGCAGGCCTGGCCGCCTGGCCGTCCTCTGGGCCCCGACAGAGGGCAGACGCAGTCCGGCTAATGATGGGCACCTGTCCATCACCGACGGGGGTTTTCCCAGAGGCTGATCTGTTCATGCCCCGCAGGGCGCAGGAGCACATGGAATACTTACTTGGGGGGCCTTGCAGAGGTTCAAAGTCACTTTGTCACCTTAAGAACATAAACATGTATAATGCGTGGCTCAATTTGTTCCTAAAATGACCATGGTTTGGTCTAGTTAGAGGAGAAAGCCCATGGGAGGGACCATGGGGGAGGGGCTGCTTCCTCCACGTGTTTAACTCTCGGTCTTCACTGAGTAAGTGGCTTGCCTGTCCGTCTGGGGACGCCCCAGCATACCAGGGGTGGCGGTGAGGGGTTGCCCCCAGACCTGCGGCTGCCGGGAACCCAGAGCGCACCTTCCCACAAGCGGGGGTGACCTCACATGGGCGTGGGGACAGAGGGCGCCTCTCAGGGGCAGGTCTGTAGGAGACAGATGGGCAGTTGTCCTGGGGGGCCCACTCCCCTGAACAGGGAACACCCAGTCAGAACAGGACCAGCCCCCCAGAACCACCGCCCAGCCCACTCACATGCTGAGCCCCACCCATATGTCAGAGAAACGAGAAAAACCCCTTTTATTGACCACGACTTTGTCCCAACGTGGTTTTCTTTTTTTGCCTGTGGTTCATTGGAGTCCTGTGTGCTCGGCCCATGAGCGGCGTGAGTGAGTTGCCTGTGGCCTCAGCCCCCCAATATGCAAGCGCCACCCCCCAGACACCAGCTGGGGAGGCCTGCCGCGACCCCCAGGCCCTGGGGCCTCCTGGTCCAGCAAAGCGAGCCAACACCGGGCCCCAGGGGCTCCCCGAAGAGCTGAGGGCCCTCAAGCAGAACCGTGGGAAGTGTCGGCGTGCAGGGCTGGGTGCCCCGGCCACTCACAGAAGATCAATTATCTCTGATTTACGGACAACTTACCCAGGAAAGCCGCCGGGGCCTGTGACGCCCCATTGGCTCGTCTGCCTCTCCCGCCACCGGGAGCGGCCCCGGGAACCTGGAGTGGCAGTGACAGGTGACCAAGGCAGGATGCAAATGAGGTCCCCACAGGGAGGTCCGTTCCGCCATCCACAGGGCCCCTGGAGGGCAAACAGGGGCGGAGGGGCCCCGCCGGGTGAGAGAGCGGGACCCTGCCTCTGCCCAGGCTTAGACTCTCATGGGCTGTGTGGCCCCGGACAAGTGTCTTAACCTCTCTGGGCCACTAACTTTGACTGCTCCTCACTGGCTTGGGGTGAGAGTCAACACGGAAATTAGACGCCGCAGGCCCTCCCCACGGGCCCTGCCTGTCCGTGAAAGGCTGTGACCCTCGCGGATTCCCGGCACTTCTCCGTGACCCCAGGCCGTCTCAGGAAGAGAGGGAGTGAGGCACCAGTCCTCTGGGGACGGGGCCATGATTCCTGGTCCTCCAGCTGCGAGGTGGGAGGTCTGGATTTGAACCCACCTCTCCCACCACATGAAGGAGCTCACAGAAGCGATCCTACGAGAGGCCAGACTCCTCCGGTGTTCCCAGCCCCGGCCCCTGCCTCCTCATTTTACATGACCGAACCACCCCGTTATTTAATAAAAGTGTCAGAAGAACAGATGGGCCAATGTGCACGGTGCTCTCGCTCTCTCTCCTTTCCTTCCAGATGCAATAAACCCTGAAGTTGTTCCAAGAACAGGGGGGAGCTATGGGAAGCAGCAATCGTGCGTGAGACAAGGGGGGCAGTGCAGGCTGCCCCACACCAGCCGCCCCAGGTGTGGCAGGAAAACCCCCCAAATGAGGTCCAGCAGCTGCTCTGGGCAAGGACAGCAGCTCACAGGGGAGGAGTTGGTGGAGGCCAAACGCAATCAGGGAAGCCTTCCTGGAAGAGGAGGCACCAGAAGTACATCTGGAAGCATGAGCAGGAGTTTGTCCGTGGACAAGGGGGGGCAAGGGCATCGCACGCCAAAGGGACAGTGAGTGTGCAAGGCCCTGTGCAGGAAAGTAGGGGCTGTGGGGGTGGGGGGAGTCAGGTCGAGGCCTATACAGGTCCTGAGTGCAGAGATAAAGGTCCTTGTCCATCCTGGGGTCACTCAAGCACTGCCGGGGTCTCCGGAGGTGGGTGGATCTTACCACAGGCACTGGGCCCAGGGACGGGGCCGTGCCCCCAGCCCATGACAGGGACCCCTGGTACCTCCCTGCAGCGAAGGCCCCAGGCCTTCCCCCCACCTGCTACCTGGGCGACCTCGCACTGCAGGCCGCGTGGCCGGTCGCCGGGCTGCACCCCAATGTAACCACCAGGGCCCTTTCAGGGGGAGGCAGGGGTCAGAGGGGCACAAGGGGGCGTGGTGGTGGAGGCCGACCCCGGAGTGGTGGGAGGACCCCAGGTGGACTGGCTCCTGGGGCCTCTAGAAGCCCCTGCTCTGGATTTGAGCCCCAACACTCATTCCGGAATCCTGACGTATGAAAGGCCTGTCTGTGGTTTTCAGTCACGAAGCAGAAACAAGAAAACGCACACAACGGCTTTGCTTCCAACCTCCACCCCCAACGCCGTTTTCCTTTAAAGTTCCAGTGCTTGTCATGAGCGGGCACACACACACGCACACACACGCACACACACGCGCACACACACACACACACACGCACACACACGGCTTCAGGATCTGGGGAGGGACTCCCGCCCCGGCTGACACGTGGGCCTCGGGGCAAAGGCCCCCCTGCCTGCCCCTCTCAGGCCACGGCCCCCTCTGGTCCTGAGTGGCTGCATTACCAGCCGCGACAAGGTGTTTTACGCTGAACGTTAAAAGGTATTTGACACGGGAGATTTAATACGGAACATTAAGGACCGTTGCGATCCCTCCTATCAATTGAAGCTGTAATAATTGAACCCCATAAAGCTCGTGGAGGAGCTGCCGGAGCTGGGAAGGGAGGTCTGAAGGTGGCTCAGCGGGGCCCCCTGCCAAGGGGCTGGTTAGAGATGCACGTGGAGCCTCCCTGGGAGGAGACCGGGACCTCGGGGGGGGGGGGGGGGGGGGGGGGGGGGGGGGGGGGGGGGGGGGGGGGGGGGGGGGGGGGGGGGGGGGGGGGGGGGGGGGGGGGGGGGGCTGGGCTCTAATGGCTCTCATCGCAGGGGGGCCTGGGTGGGTCTGGGAGTTTCTGGGCATCTGGAGGTTTTCTCGGTCACAGACTTGGCTAAGGGACAGAGCAAAGGGCCCAGGAGGTTAGAAATTGGGTCGCATGTGGCCCCGGGCCTCCCATGTCTGTGTTGTGCTCTGAGCCCTGACCCTGGTCACAATGCTGACCTGGACCCTGTCATTCACTTACCCTGACATTTGTCCGCAGACTCCTGGGTGTGAAGGTCATCGAAGGTCACCTGGCCCTGGGGGAGCTGGGGAAACCCCACTTCCCAAGGGCTGCCTGTGCCATGGGTGCACGGCTGACACTCCAGCCACCTCGCCTACAAGGAGTCCCTCAAAGCCCATACCCAGCCAGGCCGCCTGCACTGTCCCATCTATTGCATTTACAGGCTGGTCTATCCCCCGATGCACAGCCGAGCCGTCACCCTGAGGGATCGATGCGTTCCTGGCATGCCCTATACATAACACCTGGTGCATAATGGACTCCGGGCTCCGGGGCCTCTCGCGGCCGGCAGCCCACGCTGCAGCCACCGCCGCTCCCAGCTGCAGGCAGAAGCACAGCGAGCGTGCCTCCCGGCTGCAGCACAAGGGCAGGAGGTGTGATCGGAAGCAGGACTTCCGGGGCGCGGTGTGGCAGGGGGCGCCGTCTCCCTCTGGCTGGCACGTTGGGGGTGGGACAGAAGCCCAAGGGACCGGCCCAGAGCCAGCCCCACGCCGCCTTGGCCACAACCCGCACGGCTGGCCCATGGGGTCAGCTTGTTTCCCGGCCCCGGGCCCAGGGCCCAGCTGACCTCGCTGGCGCCGGCTCCCGCGAGGCCAGAGGCGGCAGGCTGGACACATTCCCCACCCTGGACCCTCCTGGAAGCCGGCGGGCTGCCCTCCCGGTGCCGGGCTCCCCTTACTCGTCTGCACCTCCGTTCTGGCACCTCTGTTGTTCAGACACAGCACCTGCCGTGGACATAGCATCCTGGCTTCCATGAGGATCTGTGACCCAAAATAGCACAAAGAGGCCCCGTTGGGCGAGGATTTTTCAGGCAGAGGTGAGGCAGGAAGGGTGATCTATGGATCCATCTAGTCCTGCGGCTGCCAAATAAATCCCAGGGCGGCCCCGGGAAGCGGTCCATCTCCCGCGTGCCAGGCCCGGCAGGGGCGGGGGGCAGCTGGAGGCAGAGACGGGTCCTTATCGTCACAGGCAGGTGACCGACGCCCTGCCCCACGCGTGTGAGTCAGAGCACGTCTGGCCACGTGGGAAGAGCACAGAGCTGCCCCGGTCCACACCCCACGTCGCAAACGGGCCGGGAAGATCCTGTGAATGTGCCCGGGGCTCCCAGCACCCCGCCCCTCGGGGCTGAGGACGGCCCTGGTCAGACAGGCACGACCGTGACACACTCACCCCGGAGGGCTTTTCTGTTTCGTGCTGAGCCGTGTGGCTGTCTGGGCACCGGGGCCGGGGTCCTGCGGCGGCTCCGGGTCGCCGTCCCTGCCTCAGGACACAGCGCAGGGCACGGGGTCCGGGCCCAGCCGGCCCACAGGGAGGGCGGGAGGGCGGCGGCTCTGGAAGGAACCCCCTGCCTCGCAGCCGCCCAGGGAGGCAGGCGAGGTGTCCTCTAGCGGGGCGGTGGCCCGGTGGGACAGCCCGGCACGGCTGCCCAGCTCCGGGAACCCAGCCCGCTGCCCGGCGCCGGCACGGGGCGACCTCACAGCCCCATCTGAGCCCTCAGAGTGTCCTGCCCAGAATCGGGCCTGGTGAGGACCCCACCTGCCCCTCAGTCCTGGGTCCCCCCCTGCACAGACCCCAGAGCCAGGCCTGTTGGAGGTGGGGGGAGGGGTGGCCAGCCGAGAAGCCTGGCACAGGGCAGCTGTGACATCGTGACAACATGGCGACACTCAGGGTGAGGAGCCTGGTCAGGGCAAAAGGCCACACAGTCCAGCATCAGGTCAGGGGCTGGCCACAGCCCTCCCTTCCCCCCGAACCGTACACAGATGCACAGGATGTCGCCGCTGCAGCCCCCGGGCCCTCGTCACAGATGGGGAAACTGAGGCCCAGCGTGCAGAGACTTGAGTCCAGGCGTCCCCAGCAGAAGCACAGGCCCTGGGAGCCGGGGTGGGGGAGCCCGCCACCTCCCCCTTCCCTCCATCCCGGAATTCCCAAGCCTGGCATGAGGGCGCGTGTCCTGGGGGGGCTGGGGGGAGCCCCAAGACCACGGCAGCTCCTGGCGAGCGGCCTCTGTGAACAGGGGCAATTCATTATCCTCCCCCCGCTGAGGAGGGTAACTGCGCACAATTACTCGCGGAATCACCGCGGAGGAGAACGTTCAGAGAGAAATAAATTAAAAAGGAATCCGCCTGAGCCGTGATGGCAATACAGCGCATCATAGTCAATTGAACGGCAAATACAAGCTGGCCCCTTGTTGATGGATTTCAGCGTGCCAACAATTTGGGGGTTTAAATTGGAAACGCCAGAGGGAGGGGGATTTGGTTGAAGACAGAACTGGGCACTGGGGGCCGGAAGCTGGCTGGGGCCTCTGGCTCGCTGGGGCTGGGAGGTGCCGCCGTGGTCACACCGGTCACACGGGTCACACCGACCCGGCCGCCCTGTCTCGCACCCGCTGCGCGCCTGCTCACGGGCCGGGGCCGCCGGCTCTGCAGGGCTTTCAGCCTCAGCGCTGCCCCTGACGCTGAAGCTCAAGGTCGTTCTGACACCTCGCTCTCGGTGGGGCCGCTCAGAGATCAGCCAGGCGGGGGCAGCTGCCGCTGACATCAGCACCGTCCTGGACGCCGGCCCTGGCCCCGCGCTGCCCCCGGTCTGCCCGCCTGAACTCCTCACCCCGAAGCAGCTGCTCCCGCCCGCCAGGGCCCCCCCGAGAAGTGCTGACCGGGCCAGCAGAGGGGGCTGGGGCCTCGCCTATCCCACAGGAGGGCTGGCCAGCCCCCCAGATTCTCCAAGGGCACACAGCTGAGAGGCCGGGCCCCTCTCTGGGTTCGGTGTCCTCATCTGTAAAATGGGGGCCACAGCCCCCGCGTGGGGACCTCAACTTATGGGACCCCAACCTGCTGCCTTCCACCTCTCGGGCTGGGGGCAGAGAACCTGGCTGTTGGTCTCCTGGCCCCTCCAGCCCCCAATGCAGGGCCTGCCCTCTCTCTGCGGACCCCCGACTCCGAGGCTGCCCTGAGTCTGGCCAGCAGCCAGCCACAGCCTGGGGCTCAGACACGAGCTGGCGCGGTGCCCTCGGCCGCCCCTCCGGCGGCCTCACACCTGCAGCGGGGGATGTGAATCCAATTTGCTCCTGCACCTCCTGCAGACACCCAGGGGGCCGGGCAGCCACACTGAGGACTGGCAGCGGCTCCCGCCTGGGGAGTCTGCCCACCCCAGTGCCCCCGCCACCCCTGCTGCCCACATCTCAATGCATCACCTCCCCAGACCCCTGGACAAGAAGGAGCTTCACAGTCTTCAAAAGCCTGAAGGGGCCTTTGGGACAGAGGGGCCCGGACCCCGCCAAGCTGGTGGTGGAGGCGCACAGGACACGTGGGGGGTGGGCTAGAGCAGTGGGGGGCCCTTCCGGAACGTGCCTCCCGGGGGAGCTGCCGCGCTCTCTCCCCCACGGCCTCTGCCAGCCCCGGGTCCGGTGAGGTCCTGAGCTCCGTGGGGGCCTGGCAAGGGCAATGCTGAGCCTGTGCCCGCATGAGCGCGGCCTCTTCCACCAGCCAGGCCCCCGTCCCCACAGCGAGAGGGGCCGGCTGGTGCCACCTCCCCCCCACAGGGCCAGGCTCTGGCTGCAGCCCCGTTTTGGGACATCTCCCCACCCCTCAGCCCTGCACGAGAAGGGGCGCGGAGGGGCAGCCCGGCAGGTCTTCTGCACACCCCGTACCCCCTCTCTGCTAGACAGAGGCTGGGATCTCAGGGCCCCCTGAGGTGGGCGGGACCTCCCATGGGAGGGGATGGCCAGGCCACACCCCCAGTGCAGCTCACACACATAATCACACGCACACCCTGCCACCTCCCCCCCGGTCCCAGGCTCCATCTCATGGGGCCTCCCCGGCCCACGGATGGAGACGCTCATGGCTGGCTAAGCGGCAGCAGTTTATTGGGGTGGGGGGCTCAGCCAGGGGACCCCTGCAGAGCTGGAGGGTCAGCGCCCAGGTGGGGGGCAGGCAGGTGCGAAGCGCTCCTGGGTCCACGCAGGCCAGGTGTCGGCATCAACCTGCAAAACAACGGAATCCATCAGCTCCAGGCTGGGTGGGAGCTCAGGGGTCCGGTGGGGAGGAGGGGGCACGGGATCCCCGGCCCCCTTTTCCAACGTGTCGCCCACCATCGGGCACCCACCCTGCTCCCAGGAGGCAGGGCTGTCAGAGCCGCCGTCCTGCCCACCTAGGGGCTGAGCCTGCGGGTCCTCATGGCCCTTCCCACCTGCCAACCCGGACCTGCTCCAGGGAGGAGGGCCCGGGTGACTAGTGTCCATTTCACAGATGAGGACACAGAGGCCCTCAGAGGGGAAGGGCTGCCCATGGCCACAGGTGCCATCTGCTCATCCACGTACCCCCCTGGCCACCCCCCTCGCTAACGGGGGCCCTCAGCAGCCAGGAGGGTCCAGGCCCAGACCCCGAGACACCCGCCCGCTGCAGACGGGCCGGCTGCCAGCCCCCCGGCCCCCGGGGCTGCGTGTGGGCCTATCACGTCCTGGGAGGGCTGGTCCTGGGAGCTCAGCCAGGGCGCTGGGGGCAGGCAGGGGGCGCCCAGTGCCCACACATCCTGCTGGCGTCCGCTGGTGACACCGAATAGCTTATCAGAAGTTAATATTTAATTCTCTTCTGTGGGTTTAGCTTAATTATTCAATTTATTATTGCAATTACTGGGAAGCACCCGGAAGCAAAACGGCTGGCTCTGAGCAGGGAGAGTCGGGAAGAGGCGGGGGTGCTTGCTGAGCGCACCCCGATTCTCAGAGGCTGGACTGGCAGACGCTGCCCCCGGGGTCCTCCTGGTCTCACTGAAGTCTCTTTCTGCAGCTGGACCCTCTTTAGACCCTCAGGACTAGCTGAGGACCCTCCCTGACCTCCCGCCCCTGGGTGGGGGCAAGTCACTGCACCTACAGGGGACCCCACCTCCTCTGCATCAGCCGGAGTCCACGCCTGGAGAGGGGAGCGGGGACAGTGGCGGGGACAGTGGTCTGGTGTGGGCTCAGAGCCGGGCCCCGAGCTGAGGAAGGGGCCTTGGCATGTTGTAGGTCACAGAGTCCTGCACGGAGCTCCACGGAGCCCAGTGACCATCCCGATCACCCAGGAGGAAACAGCAGGGTGACGACTCAGACCCAGAGCCACCATCGGTCATGACGGGCTGGATGCCAGTGCTTATTTGAGGGGGGTTCAGCTCGGCCTGCCCCCTGGGCTGAGTTCCAGGAAAAGGGGGCCCCCACCTGCCAGTTCACTGCTAGGTCACGTGGGACTAATCTGGGCCTGACAGAAGGGAGGGGGGTGGATGGATGATGGATGGATGGATGGATGATGGATGGATGGATAGATGGATGGATGAGGGATGGATAGATGACGGATGGATAGATGGATGGGTAGATGGATAGATGGACAAATGATAAATGAGTGGATGGATGGATGGATGATGGATGGATGGAAAGATGATGGATGAGTGGATGGATAGATGGATAGATACATGATGGGTAGATGGATGGATGGATGAATGAGTGGATGAATGGATGGATGGATGATGAATGGACAGATGATGGATGAAGGGATGGATGGATGATGGATGGATGATGGATGGATGGGTAGATGGATGAGTGGATGGACTGATGGGTAGATGGATGATGGATGAGTAGATGGATAGATGGATGGCTGGATGATGAATGGACAGATGATGAATGGATGATGGATGGATGATGGATGGATGGGTGGATAGATGGATGATGGATGGATGGATAGATAATGGGTAGATGGATGGATGATGGATGAGTGGATAAATAGATGGATGGGAAGGCTGATGGAGGGATGGATGATGAATGGACAGATGATGGATGGGTGGATAGATGGATGATGGATGGATGGATAGATGATGGGTTGATGGATGGATGATGAATGAGTGGATGGGTGATGGATGGATGGATGATGAATGGACAGATGATGGATGAGTGGATGGATAAATGGATGGGAAGACAGATGAGTGGACAATGGAGGGGTGGGTGATGTGGGGGCAGGTGGGACACATACCGCATGTGGCATCACTTTCGGATAGAGGTGGCGATGATGAGGACGATGACCAGCAGGACAGTGACTCCAGCTAACAGAAAGTAGCACTTGATCTTACGTCTCTGGAGCTGGGAGAGACAGAAAGTACCACTTAATCTTGTATCTCTGGGGGGCGCGCATTTGGTGTGTTTGCTGTGGGACGGGGCGGGGCCGTGGCCAGTGGGGGGAGGGTCTCAGCCCTGCCTCCGCACCCAGCAGGGGGTTCTCCCACGTGCTCCCAGCCTCACTCAGGGTGCCCCGGGCCGGGCCGTGTGCTGTGACTAATGGCTCAGCAATGACAGCCCCTCATTGAAGGAGGCTGCTGGGGGCTGCCGGTGGGGAGCCAATTAACCTGATTATGCTCGTGATTGGGGCCCAATTAGTGTCAGCTGTGCAGGGTCAGAAGCCTCCCGGTGCAGCAGGGCTGAGCTAGTTCACAGGCTGGGGAACAGCTCTGCCTTTCTGAGGCCCTGACCCAGCTGCTTGCCCCTCCCGGGAGGCAGCGGGCAACCCTGGCCTGGCCTGGCCTCCGCCTCTGTCTCTCCCCTCACTGAGAAAACTCCTGCTCACTCTACAAAACCCACTCCGGCACCACAGCCTCCAGGACATCCTCCCAGACACGACCCCTGCCTCAGGTCCCCCCAGGCCCACTTCCCTCTGCACAGAACCGGCCATGGCCACTCCAGCTCAGATCCTGCCTGCTTCCCATTAGAAGCCAAAGATGGGCACGACTGAGCTTGGGGGGCCCGATGGAAATGAAGTAGCCAAGAGGGAAGCAGCCGTCCCAACCACGGGGCCCAGGAAGGCTCCGTGGGCACCGGGCTCAGGTCTCCACAGGCTCTGTGTCCACGGCGGGAAGCGTGACACGGGGCCGGCAGCATTGGGGACCACGCACAGGCGCCCCCTCCCCTGGGGACCCTGACGCGTGGAGTACGGTGGCAGCAGGCCAGTGTAGGGCCCCACGTGGCCCACAGAGTTCTCTCCAAAGACAAGCACACCAGCGTTTTTATGCCCCAGCCCTAAATAGAAGCTGCTGCCTAGGCCCCCAGCCAGGTGGGGAGGAACTTCATCACAAAGAACAGAGACAGACAGGGGACGGGGGCTGGAGTCCTGTCTCAGCACCAGCGGCTGCATGGGGGGTAAAGCTCATGGAGGGGAGAGGGGCACGTGGGCATCAGATGCCATCAGCAGGGGTCCCGCCAGCACCCAGGCCTTGGGCACTGCTCCCCAAGGTCCCCAGGAGGACAGAGAACAGCACCAATGCCCCCCGGAGCTCGCAGAGCGGGGCCTGGGCGGGCAGGGGGCTGCACTCACCCTCCCACACAGGGGCCTGGGCGGGCAGGGGGGCTGCACACGTCCTTCCAGGCCACGGCCTCCGCCGTCTTGGCCCCATGTTTAGTCTCTGCCCCCAGCCCCTTCCCTCTGGCCCCCAGGGCCACGTGACCACCCCCAGAAGCCACCAGCCCCCACCCCGCCCCACCCAGAAGCCGATTCCCCTGCAAATGTCCTCCGCATACGTGGCATTTCAGAAACATTTATTTGTATATATTTAGACTCCCGTTTCAAAAGACTTATTTAAAATCCGAGCCATTTGGGTAGATGGGTGTGGAACGGGTTGTTTTTTAAGTGTTCGCACCAAAAATACCATGTTTTCTCCTTGTATCACAAATGTGTTGAGTCCTGCACGTTGGCTGAGGGTAAGTTACAGAATCAGGAGCCGACCGAGGGACTGTGTGTCCTGAGGACGGGCTGAGGCACCCACCCCAGGATGGGCACGGGGGCGGCCGGGGCACCCATCCCGGGACGGGCACGGGGGTGGCCGGGGCACCCACCCCGGGATGGGTCCCCATCCGTCCTGAGCCCCTGCCTCGCCTGTGTGCTCACCTAGGGCAGGTACTAGGGACAGAGACTGAGGGAGGTAGCCGTCACCCTTGGAGGCTGATGCAAACTGGGCATGAGAGTCAGACGAGATCAGGAAAAGCGAGGGGACAGGAGGCGGTCCGAAGGATGCAAAGACCCGAAACAAAACACGGCCAAAGCAGACCCTCAGTGAGGGAGGCTCGTGGTCATGAGGAGGAGGAGATGGACTCTGGTGAAGGTGCGTTTACGCAGAGGCCGGAGGGTTCCGCGTCAGAAAAGCCATACCAGGCATTCAGCACACGCACGGACTAACGGAGAAACGTTTTAAAAGTCCTCTCAGCTGTTTAAAAAAAAAAAAAGGAAACGATTTGATGACATTGAACACCCATCCAGGATCGAACAAAAAAAACAAAACGTATGGGGCCCTCAGCCCGCGTCCCTCGTCTGAGGCAGAGCGCCCACCGGGCCCCTGACGTGGCTGTTCGGCGTGGGGCACGGTGGGCAGCTGGCTGAGCCGAGGAGCCGGACCAGACAGCTGTTGTCGCCGCTGAGACCACACTGCGCAGCGCTCCCTGCCCACGCCGCGCTCGGGAGGGGCGTTACGGGCGTGAGCGCGTGGAGGGCCGGAAGGGTCATGCCGGGCAACGGCAGCATCGTCTTCAAAAGAAACCGAAGCGAAGTCCGACGCCAAGTATCAGAAGCCAGACTCCAACATTTGGCGACCGAAACGCTCCATTTACAAAAATCACGCACATGCCCCTATTTCAGCAACACGGTCAGATGCCGTTTATAGAGGCCGACGAAAATCTATGTTTAGGGATAAATCTTTAAAAAGACAGGCACAATGGGTGTGGAGGAAATCATGGTTTCCATGTACTTAACCTTCACGAAGACAGAACAACGCGGGGAGACACTGTGTTCTCGGACGGCGAGGCCCAGTATCCGAGGGGTCCGTGGAATTCCGGCAGAAATGCTAACGGGTGTTGATGAGCCAGGGGCCGGGAAGAGCCCGGAGGCGCCTAGAAGTAGCAGGGCGAGCGTGTCCCGCCAGACCGCGTCACGGAGCTCAAAGGTGTGACGAAGCCCGTGAACCGGCCCACATGCGGGACCCGACCTGGGACACGAAACCCCTGGGTCGTCCAGAGACACCCCCCCCAGGGGGAGAGCGAAGGGACAGCACCTACCAAGACCCGAAATTGCGGCCCCAGAAAAGCCACCAGGTGTCGGCCCCTAGAGGCGAGCACTCGCTCACGTGTGTGTGCACGCGTGTGTGCGTGTGCATCCTACAAATCACCACGGGGAAACAAAACAATTCGATTCTAAAATGGGCAAAAGGCACGAACAGACTTCACAGCCAAGGAAACACATACAAACATTAAGAAAAACTCCCACCTCGTGAGTAATCGGGGACACGCAAATGAAGGCCACAATTAGATCCTGTTTTACAGGCGCCCGATCGGCAAACGTCACGGCTCCCGACGCCACTGGGCACTGGGGTGGGCAGCGCTCCCAGGCCGCTGGGGACAATGAGACAAGTCACCGCCACTGCGGGCAACAGCTGTGCCTCGGCCCATGAAGCTGGACCGTAGGTACAGCCGACCCCGTGAGCCCAGCCCTGGGTGGGGACCCCGACAAACCCTTCTCCTGCCGTGACGCGTGTGCTGGGGACCGAAAGAATAAACCGCGGCACGTTCACGCCGTGCGACGTGGCCCCCGGGCGGCAGGGAAGTGGGAGGCGCCGCCGTGTGCGGCCCGCGGCGAGGCCGGGAGAGGGCGTCGGGCGCAGCCGCGAGTCTGGGAAGAACAGACAGTGCGGAGCTGGAGAAGCGAACGAAACACTGCGCTGTCCAGCCATCGACACGTCTCCCCGACAGGGTCTGCACAAAACGACACACACCTGCTCTGCAGTACATCAAAGCAGGGGAACCTCAGAGTGAGACGGGGCGAGGCTCCTGGGGGTGCGAGCAGAGTGGGGGGCAGGCTGAGCCCCCGCACGGACCCCCGGTGAGGGTTTCGGTTGTCGGGTGAAGGGGTGGTTAAGGGGAGGTCACCACACCGCTACCCTTTGTAGCATAAATACACGGTACGTCCCACCTCGTGTCAGCTAACGTATTAGAAAAAGGTCGCCACGGGATCGAGTCCTTCACCCCTCCCCCTGCCACCAGACCCTGCCCCATAAAGGTGCCGGGAGGGTGTCCACTCCCCAGGGCCACCTGGGGGGCGTCCTTGCCGGCCGGCCGGAGGACGGAGCCACACCTCGCACCCCCGGGAAGGCTGCACCCCCAAAATGGCAGGGCTGGGCTGCCCACCAGGGGCCCTCAAAGGCTTCACCCGGTGCTGACGGTCAGGGGCCCTTTCCAGGGTGTGTCAGGGCTGCTCCAGCTGCTGGGACCCCCAGCCCCACGCTGTCCCCAGAGGGTCCCCTGCCCCAGCCCCGGCCTGACCCTGAGCAAGAGCCAAGGGCCCCCTCACAGCTTTTGCCCACTGTCTGCCTGGCAGGCTCCCCGCCCCCTCCACCTCTCCCCACAGTCCTTGGCCACGCAGAGCCCTGGTCCCGCCTTCCGCGTACATGGAGCTCACAGAGGACTCCGCACGTGCTGCACGCCACACACCCCTCTGCCCAAGCCGTTCTGCTAGCTCGTGGGCGCACCTGCCGTGTGCCCGGGCTGCCCGGGCTCAGGAGCAGCGAGGATCTCCCCAGGGCGGCTGCCTAGAGTGGCCACCGCACGCAGGCACCCACCCACCCACCCGAGCCTTCACGCGTTCGACAATCGTGCCCGTGTGCCCAAGTGCCGGAGCAGCTGCGGCCAGACAGGGCCCTGCACGGGCAGCTGTCCCCTCGACAAGCAGGGACACCAGGCCCGGGCCCAGTGCCCAGGGAAAGCCCCAGCTGGGCGCTCAGGGGCTGGCGGGGGCGGGCGGAGGCCCCACCGGAGCCGCAGGCGGAAGCTGGGGCTGGATGGTGTTGGGGGGAGGGCTGTGGGAAGCTGCAGGGCCTGCTCTCCAAACCCCGGGAGACGAACACCCTGGGCCCAGGGGATGGGGCAGGGCACCGAGGCCCTCCCTCGGGGTGGACGGGCTGGGGGTGGGGGGCGGGGAGAGGGAAGGTCCCCACCGGCAGGGTCGCTGAGGTCAGCGTGTGTGTGGGGGGCTCCTCCCTGACCAAGCTCCCCCCATAGCACTGAGTCCAGGGGACACAGGAGCAGGTGGGGATTCCCCAGACCCCACGAAGGGCAGGGCCTGGGCAGGGGCCAGGAGGGGCGGGGAGGGTGGACCCTCGGGGTGGGGGCCCTGTGGGAGACAGGGGTGCGACCCCCACCGCCCTCCCTGCAGGGTCGGGGGCGCCCCGCCTGCATCGGGACTGGCCCGGGAGGAGCTCTGGTCAAGGCCGGGGAGCGGAACTGTCACGGCTACGCCCCGAGCGGACACTCTCCAAGCCCCCGGGAGACTCTCCCACCGCACGGCTCTCTGCCGGGAGCCCGGCGAGGCCCCAGAGCCAGAGAAGGTACCGGAGAACGCCACCACCCATGGTGCTACGGGCAACATAAGCAGAAGCCACCTGAGACCTAGGGCCACGTGTTCCTGCAGCCACACAGCCTGAGCCGGCGGCGGGGGGCCGTGACCAGCTTCCTTCAACAGGGGAGAGGCTCGGTGCCACCCCTGAGCTGCAGTCCCGGGGACCCCTCACTGCCTCCTTCAAAGTGGACACTCTCATGGGGGGACCCTGTGTGCGAGTCCCCGATGCCGGCAGGCCCTGAGCTAGCAGAGCCCACGCGGCAACCCTCACGCTTATAGCCACGTGCGCCTCTCCAGTGTCACATTCGTTCCCCTGCCAGTGGCAAGAGCACTTTGAGGGGAAAATGCAAATTCGGGGGGCTCGAGGGAGCTCTTCAGACTAAAAACGGTGCTGCCGCCAGCCCTCCCGCCCTCCAGCAGACGCAAGGAACGCCCCTCGTGGGGCCACGGCTTCGAGCCGCAGGTGCCGAGACCAGGGGCGCTCTTGCACCGACCGCCCCAGATACACGTGCAGCCAACACCCCCGGAGGCCGGGCCAGAGGCGCGGGGAGCAGCCACACAGCCACGGGGGCCTCGCTCGCCGGGTGTCGGCTGGCTGGCTGTGAAAGCGTCGGGGACGGCTGAACAATCCCGGGAACACAGACGTGCCCCCTGCTTTTGCTTTGGCTCCAGAGCCTTTCATCTGTCTTGTTGGCGTCACGCAGGAGCCCTCGGTGGCTGTGCAGCTGCAGCAGCTACGGGCTGGGGGGCCGATGCGGCCAGGAACCTGCGCGTGTGGGTGAGGGAGGCACGGCCGCGAGGCCCACAGAGGGCGCTGCCCTGACCGCCGCCCCACATCGGTGACAGCCCATCGGGGAGGCTCGCGTGGAAACGTGCAGAGAGACCATCCCGAGTGGCTGCCCCCGTGCCCCTCGCAGGGTGACCGGGCCGAACCGCTGCTCCGTAGGCCAGACATCTGTGTCCAGCAACGGTGGGGACCCTGAAGGACCAGCGTGTGGGGGCCGGCCACCTGCCACCGGCTCGAGCTGTCCCCGGTGCTGATGTTCAGGCCCGTGGGCACCCGCTGAAAGAATGGGCCACTAAAGCCCAGGGCCCCACCGAAGGCGAGGGACGGGTCACGCCCACGTCGGCCGGGACAAGGTCCAGACCCCCCGGCACCTGCGGTCAGACCTCTGTTCTTCATGCTCTGAGCCCCGGCCACGGGGACCTCACCCGAGGACACCAGCCCGGGGGCCTCTCTCGGGGCTGCAGAAGCTCTTCGCTTGGGGCTCAAAGGGAGAAGCTCTCAAAGAGCCGAATCGAGAGCCAATCGGAGGGACAAGCAGCTGGAGAGGAGGGCAAGTGTGGGCTGTCCTGCTCAGGTCCCCACCCCATCCCCACGCACCCCGTGGACGGCCGTTGGGCAGCTCGAGACACCCCGCTCACCCAGTGAGGGCGCATGCACCCCTGCCCACGCCAGCAGCGCTGCCTCGCGCCCCTGCCTTCCGGAAGCGTCGGCGAGACCCTGCAAGCGCCGGGCCTGGAGGCGGGCCTGGGGCTCCTGAGGGGGGCCGCTCACGGCCCGCCGCATCCGTCCATCTGCACAGCACGCATGTGAGAGCAAGCGTGTCTGGTGTCTGGGCAGTTTTTCTGGTTTAATCGGGACGTTTTCCGCCTTTCTGCTGTCAAGGGTCAACAGAGGCCCCGTTTCGTCTCCTGGGCAGGGGCGGGTTACTAACGCTTTGGGAATGGGAGCTGGGGGGTGGCCAGGCACCAGATACCAGGCTGTGTGACTCAGGCCAAGTCACTGAGCATCTCTGGGCCTCTTCTCCGCACGTACAGGTTGGGGCTGGGACCCTGCCTGGCCCTGGGGGTTGGGGTGGCTCTGGGGTGACAATGCTCAGTGCAAGAAGGCGACCCCGACAAGCAGTCATTTGCATGGTTTCACTCCACCTGCCCAAAACCCGGGGCAGGGGGCGCGTCCAGACGAGGGGAGGCCGGGTAGCTCAGCAATGGAGCGCCGTCTTGTCAAAGTCGGGCAGCAAACGACCAGCGCGGCCAGGATGCAGGACACAGGATGCAGCCCTTCCGGGCCTCACTCCTTCCGGGCCAGATACCACCCCCGGGCCCCTTGTTCACTGAGGCCCACGCCTGTGGGCACACGCGCACGTGCCCCGGTTTAAAAGCCGGCCCGGGGCGACCTCAGAGCTGTGTCCCCGTCCGCTCCTCCTCACGCTGGGCAGCTCGGCTGTTCCACCTGCAGGAAGGGCACAGTGCTCCCCACCCCGCCTCCCGGCAGGACAGCCGTGAGGCTCAGCTGAGTGGCACGTGGGCAGGCCTCTCCTCCAGCAGGTCCTGCCCGGGCGTGGGGACACACAGAGCTGGGGCCCGGGGCCCTGCCCTCCCACCCTGTGCCCTGCCTGCCCCGGCGGACAGCGCCTGACCACTCACACAGACGAGAGCCTCAGACCAGACGCAGCCCCAGGAGGGTCTGGGGGGTGTTACAGGGAGGCTTAGCGGGTGGGCAGCGCTGACGTGGGAAGAACAGTCTCAGGAAGCGCTCTGAGCTGAACAGCCAGGATACCCGCCCCACTGCCACCACCAGGCGTGACCTTGCCCATGTGACACAGCTGAGGGGGTAGCAGTGACACCAGCAATCTGGCAATGGGACAGGGGTGAGGGAGGTGGGAGGTCTCGGGATACGGCGTGGTGGCTGACGCCCACCCCTCACAGGTGCTGCCGCCAGAGCCCCTCAGACCCGAGGCCATGCTGGGACAGCAGAGGCGCAGTGCAAGCTGAGCCCTTTCCAGGACAGACATCGATTTCAGGCAGATTCCCTGGCTTGTCACTGAAAGCGCGACACAAGCCCGCGGCCCCTTCCCCTTCTTCCCTGACAGCCGAGACGGCACAGGACGGCCGGGGCCTGGATCTGTGCGCCTGGCAGCGCTCGGCTTCTCGACGAAACCAGATCTGTATGTGTTCCCAGCAGGCAGGGCTCCGCCAACTGCATTCCACCGTGCTCCAAGCCTTGGAGCAAAGCCACCCCAGGGCCCTGGCGTGCCCCGCGCCCTGGCCCGCCGGCCCTCGCCCTCACCCTGACCTGTCCCCCGTCAGCCCCAAAGGAAGCCGCCTGCCCAGCTAAGCCCCCACACCGAGTATCCTCTGGGCTTCCAGAAAGCTCAGAGCCCTGCCCTGGGCACCCTGGGTGAGGGTGGGGCTGCCGGTGGGACCATCTGCATCGCCCGTCCCTGCCATCTGGGTGGCTCCTCCCACAGCTGTCCTTCCAGCCGAACCCCTGCCTCTCCGGCTCTGTCAGGAGACGAGGTGCCTGGGAGAACCAGGGCATCAGAGACGTGGATCTAAAGTCTGGCTCCGCCCCTCGCCAGCTGCATGATTTGGAGCAAGGTCAAGCCTTTTCCCAGTTTCAGTCCCACACCCACAAAACCACCCACCATGGAGGGCACGTAGGAACGACAGGGGTAAGGGAGAAGCCCTGGGGGAAGCTCTGAGGGTCCATCCACGGCTTCTGGCAGGTCCTGGGCCCCCTGTGCTCAGCCCTGTGCCCACTACCAGGATGGCAGGTAGAGGCAGACCTGTGCCCACACTGGGGCAGGGGGCAGGCAGGCCCCTGAGCATCACAAAGACAGTGTGTAGGCACTGTGCTGCACAGGGGACAGGGCACGGCGACCACAGCAGAAGGACGGCGGCCCCTCTAGTGCCAGGACCATGTCTCATCCCTCCATGAGCTCCCCGCTGCCGGCACAGCCCTCAAGGACTGCGTGCAAACCAGTGTCACAGCTGCCCAAAGGCTGGCAGGGGTCAGCACTGACAAGGGAGGTAGCAGTATGTGTGTGAGTGTGTGCATAGGGGGCGTGAACAGCAGGGCTCTGAGGGACACAGGCCTCCAGGGCATGGAGGGTAAGAAACAGGTTACTATATTGGCCCCACCTGGGTGAGGCCCCTGAACAAGACATGAGCATCTCAAACACAGAAATATTGTTTCCTCCAGTCTCCCAGGGCCTTGTACCATGCCTGATGTGGAGGCCCCACTATCACCACAGTCACCATCATCACCACCACCACCATTGCCATCACCATCATCACCATCATCACCATCATCACCATGATCATCATCATCATCACCATCACCATCATCACCATCACCATCATCACCATCATCATCACCACCATCACCACCATCATCACCATCATCATCACCATCACCATCATCACCATCATCATCACCACCATCACCACCATCATCACCATCATCACCATCACCATCATCACAATTATCATCACCATCATCACCATCATCACCATCATCATCACCATCATCACCATCATCACCAT
>PVKE010025296.1:0-23158 GCA_004027555.1 Craseonycteris thonglongyai | reverse complement strand
TCTCATTTCTTATTTTCCCAAAATTATTCTAATGTCCCCTATGCGACTGTGCCTGTCTTAGGTTGTTCCTACTTGAGGAATCTTACCCGTCATTGACTAACCAGCCATCTTACATCGAGTCTCTCAGGACAAGTAGTCTTGCCATTAACTGTCATAATATCACACAGGGTGACATCGCTTCCGACAGGTTTTCAGGTTCTTAGGGTAGATAACCAGAAAGAGGGGTTGCTGAGTCATATGGCAATTCCATTCCTAATTTTTTGAGGAATCTCCATACAGCCTTCCATAGTGGTTGTACCAATTTACATTCCCACCAGCAGTGTATGAGGGTTCCTCTTTCTCCACAGCCTCTCCAGCACTTGTTATCCCTTGTCTTGTTGATTATAGCCATTCTAACAGGTGTGAGGTGGCATCTCATTGGGATTTTTATTTGCATCTTCCTAATTGCTAGTGATGTGGAGCATTTTTTCATGTATCTGATGGCTGTTTGTATGTCTTCAGGAGAGAAGTGTCTGTTTAGGTCTTTGGCCCATTTTTTCATTGGATTGTTTGTTTTTTTGTTGTTGAGTTGTATAAGTTTTTTATATACTTTAGATATTAGCCCCTGATCAGAAGCATTGTTTGCAAATATATTCTCCCATTTGGTTGATTTTCTTTTTTACTTTGTTGACAGTGTCCTTTGCTATATAGAAGCTTTTTAGTTTGATATAGTACCATTCATTTATTTTTGCTTTTACTTCCCTCACCTTTGAGGTAAAGTTCATAAAGTGCTCTCTGAACCCAAGGTCCATAAATTTAGTACCAACGCTTTCTTCTATGCACTTAATTGTTTTGGGTCTTACGTAGAGATCTTTAATACACTTTCAGTTAATTTTGGTATATGGTGACAGTTCACAGTCCAGATTCATTCTTTTGCATGTGGTTTTCCAGTTTTCCCAGCACCATTTACTAAAGAGGCTTTCTTTTCTCAGTTGTACGTTTTTTGCTCCTTTGTCAAAAATTATCTGTCCATATGTTTGTGGTTTATTTCTGGGTTTTCTATTGTGGTCCATTCATCTGTATGTCTATTTTTCTGCCAATACCAAGCTGTTTTGATTATTGACACTTTGTAGTATAGACTGAAGTCAGGAAGTGTGATGCCTCCAATCTTATTCCTTTTTTGGAGAATTGCTTTGGCGATTCGGGGTCTTTTGCAGTTCCACATAAATCTGGTAATTTTTTTATCTATTTCTCAAAAGAATGTCTGTGGGAGTTTGACTGGAATTGCATTAAATCTATATATTGCTTTGAGTAATATGGCCATTTTAACTATGTTTATTCTTCCAATCCACGAACATGGAATATCTTTCCATATCTTTGTATCTTCTTCAATTTCCTTTAATAGTGTCTTATAGTTTTCCATGTATAAGTCCATCACATTCTTTAAGTTTATTCTTAGGCATTTTATTCTTTATGTTTTGATTGCAAACGGTATCATTTCTCTTGTTTCTTTTTCTGAAGTTTCATTGTTTGCATATAAAAATACTATAGAATTCTGTACATTGGTTTTGTATCCTGCAAATTTACTATATTCATTTATTATTTGTAATAGTTTTCTGGGGGAGTCTTTTGGCTTTTCTATATAAAGGATCATGTTGTCTGCAAAAAGTGACAGTTTAACTTCTTCATTCCCACTTTAGATGCCTTTTATTTCTTTTTCTGACTGAGAGCTCTGGCTAAAACTTCCAGCACTATATTGAATAGCAGTGGTGACAGGGGACGTCCCTGTCTTGTTCCTGACTTTAGAAGAAAAGGTTTCAGTTTTTCCCCATTCAGTATGACATTCGCTGAGGGTTTGTCATATATGGCATTTATTATGTTGAGGTTCTTTCCTTCTATCCCCATTTTGTTAAGTATATAGATTACAAATGGATGTTGTATCTTGTTGAATGCTTTTTCTGCATCAATTGATATAATCAAATGGTTTTTATTTTTTATTTTGTTTATGTGGTGTATTACATTGATCAATTTGCATGTGTTAAACCATCCTTATGCCCCTGGGATGAATTCCACTTGATTGTGATGTATAATTTTTTTAATGCATTGTTACATTCTATTTTCTAGTATTTTGTTTGGGGGGTTTGCATTGGTGTTCATCAGAGATATTGGTCTATCGTTTTCCTTTTTTGTGATGTCCTTGCGAGGCTTTGGTATTGGGGTAATGTTGGCCTCATAGAATGAGCTGGGAAGTATTGCTTCTTCAATTTTTTGGAAAAGTTTGAGAGGTTAAGTGTTAGTTCCTCTTTGAATGCCTGATAAAACTTGTTAGTGAGAACATCTGGTCCTGGACTTTTGCTTTTGGGGAGTTTCTGGATGATTGTTTCAATTTTCTTACCATTGATTGGTTTATTTAGGTTATCCAATTCTTCTTGATTCAGTGTAGGTAACCTATGTGTTTCTAAAGACTTGCTCATTACTTCTAAGTTGCAAAATTTGGTGGCATATAGTCCCTCATAGTGTTTTTCCATGATCTTTTGTATTTCTGTGATATCAGTTGTAATTTCTCCTCTTTCATTTCTAATTCAGATTATTTGTTTGTTTTCTCTTTTTCCCTTGGTGAGCCTAGCCAAGGGTTTGCCAATTTTATTAATTTTTTTCAAAGAACCAGCTCTTTGTTGCATTAATTTTTTAGATTGTTTTTCTATTCTCTATTTCATTTAGTTCTGCTTTAACTTTTATTATTTGATTCCCTCTGCTGGCTTTGGGTGTTTTTGTTCTTCTTTTTCTAGTTCTTGAATATGTGCTATTAGGTTGTTTACTTGTGATTTTTCTTGTTTCTTGAGATAGGCCTGTAGTGATATAAATTTCCCTCTTATTACTGCTTTTGTTGCATCCCAGTAATTTTGGTAGGTTGTATTTTCATTGTCATTTGATCCTATGTATTTTTAAATCTCCTCTTTTATTTCTCCTTTAATCCAGTCATTTTTTAAATAAGATGTTGTTTAATTTCCCTGCTTTCTTTTTGTAGTTTATGTCCAATTTCAAACGTTTGTGATCAGAGAATACAGTTGGTATGATTTCAGTCTTCTTAAATTTGCTGACACTAGCTTTGTGTCCCAGCATGGGGTCTATCCTTGAGAATGTTCCATGTGCGCTGGAAAAGAATATATAGTCCTATGTTGTAGGATAAAATATCCTGTAAATGTCAACTATGTCCAATTTCTGTAATGTATCATTTAAAGCTGATATTTTTTTAAGTGAGAGGGAAATCTCATTCTCTTGAGAAAGGATAGGAAGCCTAAGAAATTGACCACCCCCTCCAGGATACAATGTGAGGCACCTCACTGTTTACACAAATAACAAGTGACTGACTATGTCCAGCACTTGCAGCTGGATGAAAACAAGAACCAGTTTCATCCAGCAAGGCTAATCCCTAAGACCAGGAACCTAACCTAATTTTAATGCCATTAGAATGTTCTTGGCATTGCGGTTACTAAGATTCTCATGATTCCTCAAGCCATGACAGTTCTGGAAGAATCAAATAAGGAAGAAAAAGTGGGAAACTAAAGGTCCTGCCCAGGGGGAAGGTATAAACGAACTATGTCAATTGGATGTAATGTCACCAACTCCCTCCCCGGGATGAATAATATAAAGCCCTGATTGCGATTTCCTCAGGGCAACCAGTTCTAGAGCTGACTCTGGGTGGTGAGCACATAACGCAATGCATAGAGGATGTAATGTACAGTTGTACACCTGGAAACTATGTTGCCGACCAATGTCAGCCCAACAAATTTAACAATTAAAAAGACAGCTCTCTGAGTTCATCCACAAAAAAAAAAAAAAAGCTGATATTTTTTTCTTTATTTTCCGCTTGGATGGTCTGTCCATGGCTGTCAGTGGGGTGTTTAAGTCCCCTACTATAATTGTGTTTTTGTCCATTTCTCCTTTTAGATCTGTTAGTAGTTGCTTTGTAAATTTTGGTACTTCTTGGTTGGGGGCTTATATATTAATAAGTGTAATATCTTCTTGTTGTACTGTCCCCTTTATCATTATGAAATACCCATCTTCGTCTCTTGTTATCTTTTTGATACTGCAATCTGTTTCATCAGATATAAGTATGGCTACACCTGGGTACCATTTGCTTGGAGTATTTTTTCCACCCTTTCACTTTGAGTCTGTTTATTCTTGTGGCTGAGGTGTCTCTTGTAGGCAGCATAAGATTGGTTTTTGTTCTTTGATCCAGTTTGCTACTCTGTGTCTTTTTATTGGTGAGTTCAGTCCAGTTATATTTAGGGTGACGATTGATATGTGAGAATTTCCTATAACCATTTCATGTTTTGTTTTCTGGTAGCTCTTCTTCTAATTACTTCTTTGCTTTTTCATTCCATTCAGTTATTTTAGTGTGATGGTGTTTATGATTGTTTTTCCTGTTTTCTCTTCTTTTATTGCTATGTGTCCCAGTCTTAGATTCTTTTTCAGTGGTTACCATGAACTTTATATAAAAGAAAATTTCATATATGCAGAGGTTCCTTTTCTTAAAGGTGTTTCTTACCTCCATTGTCATTGAAAATTTAAACCTTTACTTCCTCCCTTTTTATATTTTTGTTGTTCCAGTTTATCCCTATTTATTTTTACTTTTTTGTTTCAGGTCCAATCTCCTCCTTCAATATGTCTTGAAATGCTGGAATTCCTTCAATTTCTATATGTCTGTAAAAGTCTTTATTCTGCCTTCATACCTAAAGGATAACTTTGCTGGGTACACGATTCTTGGCTGGTAGTTTTTCTCCTTTAGTGTTTTTAATACTTTGTTCCATTCCCTTCTGGCTTGTAGAGTTTCTCTTGAGAAATCTGATGATAGTCTGATGGGCTTTCCTTTATAGGTTAGGGTGTTCTTTGTTCTGGCTGCCTTGAGGATTCTTTCTTTGTCTTTGACCTTTGACATCTTCAGTATAATATGCCTTGGAGAGTGTCTGCTAGGAATCAAGAATCTAGAGGTCCTGTTTCATTCTTGAATTTGGGGTTCCAGTTCTTGCCATAGATTTGGGAAGTTCTCATCTACTATTTGTCTGAACAAATTCTCTGTGCCCTTCTCATCCTCTGCTGTCTCTGAAATACCTATTATTCTTATATTATTTTTTCTATTGGAGTCAGATAGTTCTTGTAGATATGGTTCTTTCTTTTTTTTTTTTTTTTTTTTTTTTTTTTTTTTTTTTTTTTTTTTTTTTTTTTTTTTTTTTTTCTTTTTTAGCTCTTTTAGGTCTCTCCTTCCTTCTGTGACAATTCCAGATTTTTCTCTTTAATTTCACTAATTCTTTCCTCCATTGGTCAGCTCGGCTTCCTATGCTAGCTAGTTTATTTTTCATTTCTTCTATTGTGTTGTTTATCTCCAGAATGTCTATTTGCTTTTATTTTATAGATTCAGTTTCTTTTCTGAGGTCACTTAGCTCCCTCTGTGCACTCCATCAGTTTTCTTTTATCTCTTTGAGTGTTTTCAGAATTTCAGTCTTTAATTCTGTGTCATTTAGCTCATATGTTTCCATATCTTCAAGTTCCTTTCCTGGAGGTTTTTCTCTTTCTTTCTGGGCACCTTTGTTCACAGCAGTGTTCATCACTGTTGGAGCATTTCTGTTCCTGGACATGAGGACTTTTTCCCTGGTAGATGTGAAGAAATCTTTCTTTTACTTCTTAGCTGGTGTGGCTGTACTGTCTTGTAATATTTACTTTTATTTATTTGGTTTTCTCACAGTGGGAGACTTCCTAGAAGGTGGGCCTCTCTTTGATTCAGGTGTTGGTCTCTGTATGCCTCATCTTTGGGAAGATATGGTGGGTGGTGATATTCAATGCTTCCTAGATCTCACTGCTGTCAGAAGCTGCCACACCTGTGCTTCAGTTTTCCTAGATCCCTCTGCTGGCTTCAGTGGGAAAGGTGGGGATGGGGTTTGCCGAGAACAGTGCATATCTGCCTTTGTCACAGGGAAATGATGGCCTCCCTCTGCTGATCCCAGTGGGAAGAGTGGGGGCAGGGTTCAGTGGGAAAGGTGCAGGCCTATCCACACCATGGGGCGATGGCTGCCCCCTGGCAGCAGCCCACCGAAGGCGGGCTCTGGGATGGGCTGGTGGGGCAGGCCTCCATCAGTCTCTCCCCTGCTGGTCTCTGGGCCAGCCACTGGGTCGCTCACCAGGTTAGGCTCCGCAGTGTGTCTCTGCACAGCTTCCTTTCTTTCTCTCTCACTCACTTCCCTTTCTATAGCTTTAGGTATTTTCTTATGCTGAGTGGGTCCCTCAGCTGTGGTTATTTGTTGCTTAGGGATTCTCTAGTTGAAATTTAGTTGTTTAAATGGTTTTTCTTTCCAGGAGAGGTTTCAAGAGCTCCTCTCACACCACCATCTCAGTCTGTCTTATGTGCATTCACATGCTCCCAGAGCAATGGCCCATCATAGTATCTTCACTCTGCTATAACTCTCTTCTTAGGTGCTTGAATCCTTGCTAACACAGAAGGTCAGTGAGGACATAGATCACATTAATATTGTTACCCATAGTATTCCTAACACCTCACACAGAACCTGACACATAGCAGACCGTCTGTTAGCGCTGAATGAACAGATAAATTCCTAGTACTCTCTGATCAGATTTCTTTTCTCCCTTTATACACTTTCTCCAGACTTGGCATGTACTTCATGACCTCAGACTTTACAGTCCCCAGATGGTTCCTCACAACAAGAATGTTCTCAAAATCCATATTTGGTTCATACATGTATTAACTGTAAAAGAAATACACTTGCAATGTACATGTAATTGAAGAGCAGCCTTGTTCATTGCAGCCCAAGGTGGAGGATGATTCCTCTTAGATCATAGAGAGACAACAGTATTTAAGAATTAACTTATATCTTAAACTTTACTTTGTTATTCCAAGGGATTTTTCCTCTGCCTAAATAATGCTATGAAACTTTTTCTCCATCTGATTATTTCTAAGTTTTTTAAAATTATTATATTATAAATGTAGCTACTACTCATTGTTAAGTTGAAAAAAGGCACAAAAAGAGAAAGCAAGAAAAATACCAAAACCTCTCATGGTGTCAATGTTCACATGGTCACTATCAACATGTTTCCATATGACTTTTTCCCCTAACTCTTCTTTCACAGTAGAGTTGTATGATGTAAAACTTGCCTCTTGAATGTTGTGTTTCCTAGAATTCTGCCATCATTTCCCCCTCTTTTTTCATTTTACTTTCCAAGACTTATCTATTTACTTCCAAAGTTTGAGGTACACTATAATTTATTTAAATGCACTTAGACTTGAATTGAATTTAATTGAATTGCCACTGTCTCCTTCTTCTGTTAAGGTCTAGCTAATGGAGTATGCACAGAAAAATCACCAGCCAATTAAAACATGTGGTTTATTAACAGCATTAGCAGAGAAGAGCTCTAGTAGAAGCTTGAATGAGAATCACAGATCAGGTTCAAGGTTACAATGGGACCTGCTGCTTCCTGACCTTGAGCTTTGAGTCTTAACTATGCCTGCAGTAAGTGAACAATAAAGGCCAGCACTGCAGGGCAACCCCAAATCCACTTACAAAACTGCCCACATAGAAATTAATCAGAGGCTATCCTCACCAGCCCCAATGTAGAGAAACAGAAAGTCCACCATGGAAATTGCAAGCTTAACTTCAAAGCTTTGCTCTGAGCTGACCTGATTTTGCAGTCTTTACCTAGCAGTCCAGTCTGACCTGTGGGGGAAGACAAAGCAGAGAAAGGAAATAGCCACACTTCACACAAGGGGAAAGTCCTTGACAAGGTAACATTTCAGCAGCATGGATCCAGAATGTAAATAAAAGATGAAGGCATATCATTAATAACAGTCACCATTAATACATTAGCTCTGCCCACATTAAAATGCAGCCCATTAACTTCAAGTGTTGAGCTACTGATGAACCTTTTCTCTCTCCTTTGGTAAGGAGAAAATGAAAAGATGTGAGCAAATACACAGCACCCTCCATAGTACTCCCCCAGGTAGCCCACTTATTTATGTGCTGAAGCTTTGGTACATGGACAATATCACTTTCTGAAATGTGCCTGGCACATAGTAGATACTACACAGATATTTGTTGACTAAATAAATAAGGGAATGACTCCCAAATATGTTTCTCTAGTCTAGATCCCTGTCATGAACTCCAGACCTAAAGGTGTCCACTTTCCCCCAGCCTTCCTTCCTATGGCTTGTTTAATAAGTGAAACAATTAGCCATGCAACTATTCAAGTCATAATCTTCCAACTGTGTGTAACTGTCTTCATTAAGTATGAATCATCTCCCTCAAAAATTAATTACTTAGTAGTCCATCTTTCTCACTCTCTTTATCTTTCATGTTTCTAAGGACAAGAAGACAAAAGAAAATTGGCTTATTCAATGGGAGTTATCTAGACTTTTTTTATGGCCCAGAAACATTCCTTGAAAGCAGAAAAGGTTGGACTTCTTGTTGCATTCATCACATGAGGGCAGTACAGAAAGTATTCAGCCGTGAAAAATAGAGGCATTTATGGCTGGATTTTTTTCTGTACAGCCCTTGTATACCCTTAATTGATAGATAATTAACCTTCAAATTTTCCTCTGCATATCTTATGAATTATCTATTTTTAACCACAACCCCAGCCAAAGACAATTCTTAGATATTTTTTATTTTATTTTTACTTTTTTAAATTAAAAAAATTTTTTATTCTATTGTTTGAGATAAGGTGAGAGAGAGAGAGAGAGAGAGAGAGAGAGAGAAGGGGGATGAGCACTCAGAACAGTCTCCATAGTTGTACATCATTAGTTGTAATATAGTTTCATGCCATAAAGGTGGATGTGGAGCTTCGGGGGGCGGTTACCAGTTACATGCCACAGTTCACCCTGTAGTTTTGAACAAACTAAGGTCAGGATTTGATCCCCAGACCTCGCGGTTGCCAGGCAAGTGCCCAACCTGTTGAGATATTCAGACATCCCAATATTGTTTCTTAATACACTATACTTTTAAACTAAATTAAAATTATTCTGCAATACTTTCTAATAATATACTGTTAAAGCTATCTCCCATTGCCTTATTATTCCATGTATTTTTTTCTTGGCCTTAAAATATTAGAAATTGTCATCAATTACCAAATTATCAATAAAGAGAAAGCACTATATTCTCTGTGATATAAAACTTTCAAAGAAATTTCAATAGCTCTCCTTCCATGTAATTGTAAAACATTTCTTTTCCTCTAAAAATTCTCTGAAATTATCCAAAACAAAGTATAAACATGAAAGACCCATATCAACATCAATATCTGCATCATACTTTTCATAATTTGCCAACCAGTCCTCTTTTTAGCAAGTGCCTGGATAACTCATTTACAGAACATCTTATAGTTTACTAGTTTGATTTTGCTAGAAGTGGCTCACAAATGGTAAAGCATAAACAAGAATTCATAGAAAACAATAAGGTATGGACATAAAATAAAGATTTGACTATAAAAATAACTGTGTTAACATAAAATATAGAGAGAAAGTAGAAATAAAGTGCTGCTCCTACTAAGTGGCTATTCTGAGAGGGTTCATATTCATTTCTTCCTGATTATTAGAGATAAATATGATTTCTGCCAAGAAAAGACCTCAGAATATTCATCCCCTGGCTCAAGGTGATACTGACCTGCATTTCATTTTAACTATAATATATAAATAATTAACATATCCTATCTATATATATTATCAGAATTAATAAAATTTACTCTATAAACTAGGCCTTGGCGTTCTCAGCCATTACTTGTGTGTATCAGGAAAAGAGTAAACATGTGTGGTGTATCAAATTTGTATAAACCAGCATAAAACAGAAAAAAAATGGGCACAGAATGAATAGGCAATTCCAAAAAAACAAGGCCAATAAATATATGAACAGATAGTCAGCCTCACTAGTAATCAAAGAAATGCAAATAAAACAGCAGATTGGTTATGATTAAAAAGGTAGAAGAAATCTATCATTGGTAAGTGTGTAGGCAGTAGGCTGCTCTCATACATATCTGGTAAGTATACTGATTTATTGACTCTTTTTGAAGGGCTTTGTAGTAATATATATCAGAAATTTAAATACATATCACCTTTTGTTTGACATACACACACACACATATATATATGTAAAATTTGGATATTCTATATAAGTATTTCCACAATTAAACAACAAAAAAAAGTAAAATTAAAATAGATTTCTCGATCACTCTTAGTTTAGCTCTTTCTCTCACCACGTTTTGTTGGAATTGGGGTCTTTCCTGCAATTTCTAGGCTATCTGGTCATTTCCAGGCTGCTTTGTAGCAATTTTTTTAAGCATTACCTGTTGTTTGAACTCTATTAGATCTTGGAGGAACTTCAAAGCTGTGACTTCCAATGGAATCACCAAAGAAACTTAAACCAACCCTAACCCCGGAGTCTTCACAGATGCCCAAGGAAGAAGGTTCAGCTGGCTTTCAAGCTGTCTCAGAAGTACTGGCAAAGAACCTCAGTAACTTGACTATTGACCCTAGTACCAAATTTTCTTCCCTTCCACCAGAATGTTCACCCCAACAACAGGACAGAGAAAAGAACTTGCAGGGGCTTGGACTGGGGCTGGGTCAAGGCATACTGTACAGGAGACATGGAGTGAGGACATTGGCAAGTGCTCGGAAAGAACAGATGCAAAGGATGTTACAAGTTATTAGATACCGCACCCTGTCCCTGCTTCAAAAAGACCCAGAGGAGAGGAAAATTGAGATTGAATCAAGATCCAGAAGATTTAGATGTAGCTGTCATTATTGCCTGCATCATGGAGATCCTTCTGATAATATTGTGGAGAATAATTATGACATGGAGTCAATTTAGCCATAAAACCCTATTGTACCTTTTTTTTTCTTTTTCTTAGTAATTTTAGGATAATTATCCAGCAGCTTGGGAAAGCTACTCTATGCTAGGGCAGACTATACACCAATATTTTGATAACCTACAGTATAAGTTCTCTGGTCTTTTTTTGCATCTCTTTCTTGTCCACCTTGATACTAATAACATAAGGGATCTACATAGTTTGTATGCATTTGAATTACTAAAATGCACACTTCAGTTCCACTTTTTTTTGACCCAAAGAAGCACTAAAAGATCTTGAGTATTGACAGCGTGTTTTGGAAGCCTGAAGTTGGTGAGATGAAACCCAACATCAAGAATTAGAAGCAAGTACTTGTATGAAAGAAATGTAAAAAGGAAAACTGGGTGGCTTGGCTAGAGCATAATTAAGGCAGGGTACATTAACTGTATTCTCTGGTTTTCAAATTTTCGAATTGTAGCAAATTTTTCAATTTTTAGTAGCAAATAAATGTGTAGAGGGCATTTTATTAAAGTGTGAGGCATATTTGAAAGAAATTCAAAGATTTCTCCCCTCTTCTCAAGGGTGTTATGAGAATGAAATTTATATTGTCTTCCAAATAAAGTCTCAAGGAGCGGTCATAGCAGTAATGACTAACACCTATGTGGCTCCTCATGGATTGCAAAGTACTACCTCTTACTTTAATTCTCACAACTGCAGGACATAAACAGAGCTGGAACTATCACCACTCCATTATGAATGATTCGTAGCCTTGAGGCTGTTTTTGTCTCCAACTGGCATCAGACATTGCACCACAGGTCTAGGACGTGGAAAGGTCAAAATTCAGGAACCTGGAACATCTTCTCCACTGCCATTCCCTAGGGGGCGCTCAACAACCAATAAATTAGTATGTGCATAGGGACCGCAGGCTCTTTTGTCTAGGGTTCCTTAGCCTACTGCAATATATTACATAAGAGGGACTGATTGCCACCTCTTAAATGTTAAAGAGAATCTCCTCATTGCAAGTTTGTGAAATCAGTCTTTCTCTTCAAGCTCCCTTTCAGATCAAAATACAGGACATGAGTGTTGCCCCGGGACATAAGAAATTGTAGACAAAACTATAATTGGCTAAACTGCCCTGCAGTGATCCCAGACCCAAGTTCAGGAAACCTATCTCCCTGACCCCTTAATCCTCTCCCCAACCTTACCCACCCCTATCACACTTGTCAGGCCTCCTTCCTATATTAGGTACCCAACAAGCAAATCCTCTTCCCTCTCACAATATTTTTTTCAATAAATGATCTGAGAAAAAAAATCCACAAGGTTTCTGAAACTCAGTTATACCATAGTAATAATGCAAAGAGCAGTGGCCTTTCATAACAGGGGATCAAAAATGTAAGGTAAAATAATAAGATTACTATAAGTAGAGTTTCGGAGTATTCAAATATTGGCAAAATATTTCGAGGCCAGTGGTTGTTTCTGACCTCACTTTAGTGACAATGGCATGCAACATATATCTAGAGGACGTAGGCCCCGCTTTAGCCAGATATAGGGACCTAAACTCTATCAGTAGGTGCGGAAAGTTAGGGAATTTTTCTGAAATACATTCCAATCTTCACTAAGACCTTAAACTAGCAATTGTTTGACTGTTAATAGCTGATATGAGCATTGAACTTACTTAAAATGTTCTGGGAACCCTTAAGAGACTTAGAATTTCTTTTCAAAGGCTTAGAAAAGAATATGGCAAAGTATAGAAGTAGCAATTTTTTGACCTGAAATAAATCAGAGCAATTATTTTGAGCTCTATTAGAAAAGAGGTCTATCAATAAAACCTTTTACTTTCTATATCAACAAAAGAATGTCAAGTAAATTATAATGAATAGCCTGGAGTCCATAAGAATGACAACACAGATTTACATTTAAGGGCACAGAATGCTATCCATAATATATTATTTTTTAAGTAGATTACAAAAAAAGTATGAATGGTATGGTCCCATATTTTTAATGTGTGGGTTTTATTTTTCACGTTTGAAAATATACCAATGTATTTTTGTCCTCAATAATCTATAGTTTCAAGTAATCTTATATTAATACCAATATTAAGATTCCTGCCAAATGACCTCAGAGAAGGTTCTGCCATAGCATAAAGAAGACATTCCTTCCAACAGTAGAAATTCATCCCCAGGCTGCCTCTTTCAGCATACAAGAATTCTCCCCTTATCAGCAGGGAATATGTCCAAGACCTTCACATGATGCCTGAAACCACAGATAGTAGCAAACCCTACATATATTATATTTTTTCCTGTACCTATGATAAAGTTTAATTTATGAATTAGGCACAGTAAGAGAGTGACAAAAACTAATAACAAATACAAAAATTATAACATTGTACTATAATCAATGTTATATGAATGTGGTCTCTTTCTCTCTCAAAATATCTTATTGTACTGTATTCACCCTTTTGTGATAATGTGAGATAATAAAATGCCTACCGTACATGATGAGAACTGTTCAGTTTGAGGTGTGACAGCAAAACCAGCATAAATTTCTTTTTCCTCTTAGCAACCTCAGCATACCATATTTTTCCTTTCCTTATTAATTTGAGAACTTTCACCTTTTCACTCTCTTTGGTGTATCTGAACAGCCAGCATCACAGCTCTTGTACTTCGGGACCATTATTATGTAAAAGAAGGGTTATTTGAACACACACACCACAATACTAGGACAGTTGATCTGATAACTGAGATAGTGTCTACTAAGTGACTACTGCGCAGGAAGCTTATAGGGCATGAAAATGCAGGACAAAAAGACAACTCGTGTCCCAGGCTGGATGAAGCATGTGTGACTCACAAAATTTCATCATGCTACTAAGGATGGGTGCAGTTTAAAATCATGAATTATTTATTTCTGGAACTTTTATTTAATATCTCCAAGCACAGTTGAGTGTGGGAAACTGAGCCCCATTCCTGGCAGAAGTGCCCCCTCTACCTCCTTCCACACCATCTTTCCCTCACTCAAACAGATGTGGGACGCTTGGAGCCCCCATCCTATTCAATAAAGTGACTTAGAGCAGGCATTCTTCCAATCTGATCTGGCAGCAAATTTTTCTCTCTCCTGGGGGCACCGGTTCCATCTTAATTTTTTATTTATTTATTTATTTTTACTTATTTTTATTTTTGACAGAGAGAGAGAGATACAGAGACAGAGACAGAGAGAGAACTGAACTGGGGGAGCTCCCAGTTCAGCATATGGTTTCGCACGGGCCAGGGCCAGGATTCGATCCCCGGTCCCCGGCGCTGCAAAGTGAGCACTTAACCCACTGAGCCATCCCAGCTTCCCCGTCCATCTTAATTTAATGCCCTAGACACTTTTAGACACCAGAAACTGAATCAGTTCTCCAAACTAGACAATAGATTATCTACTGGTTTTAATTACTCATTAAAAGTTCTCTATTAAATAAAATGTGTTCATTAACCAATCCAAAGAATCTCCCTAAGAAAATTCTGATTAGAATGTTCAAATATTGCAGCCAAAACAAAAAAGCTCTAATAAAAGCAGGTTGTAATTAGCAAGTAAAAAGAAAAAGGGAAAAAAAGGACAATTTCATGTTTTGGGTTTTCAAACTGTTGATGTATCATTTAACACAATAATATGTTGCCAAAAGCCATCAGGCTATGGAAACCATGACCTGTAAATATTAAAAATAGAGCTAATGTCTTCTCTATTCCCAACAAATTTAAATTTAAGACAGATGATATGACGAGCTTTATCCCAGCCAAGTTAGAGAGGTTTTGTTTTTTGCGGGGGGGTTGTTTTGTTTTGTTTTGTTTTGTTTGGGGGGGGGGTCCTCTCTCATTATTCCTAGAGTATGATTTTCTAAAAACTAAAACTTTTACAAATTAAACTGACCCTTTCAACCAGTTGGGGTTGCCATTTGGTTCCGAGCCTAAGGCCATGTCCGTGGAGCTCTGTAAAATATGCTTTAAAAATGGCTAGACAGAGGGGATGTTGTTATTTTAGTTAAAGCAATAATTCAATGGAGCCCAAGGCATGTGGGAGAATAATGACTGAATTGAAAAACTTAGGTATGACAGGGACCTCGGTACTAGACGGGGCCAAACAAAGAGCTTCCAAGGCATTCTGCCTGCTGAGCAAATGGAACAAAGTTATTCAACCATAAGGCTGGGAGTCAATTCTGATTAAAGACCTAATATGATCTCATATTTGATTCTCTTCTGCCTAATTTTGTTAAATATCATCATCCAATATCATTTTAAATGTTTTAAAATTCTCTAATCAATATGCTCTGTGACTATATGTTGCCTTTTCTGGAAATGCCAAAAGAGCTGAGTCACATATATTGGAGTGGAACAAAAGCTGGAACACTAAAATGGAACATACTTCAGATATCACTTCATGGCTGTTTAGGCCAAATTTAGTCTCCAATGTTTTATCCAAGTGAATATCAAAAGCAGTTTGATTCAGACATGGTCTTGAATGGGAGGCAATTTCAAACAAGAAGTATTAATTGAAAACCATGTAGCAATGGAGTACTATGCCTACATTGCAAAGTAAAAACAAGGAATCAAGAAATAACACCTGATCTTGAAAATCTACAATTCTCATATTCAAATACATATATTAAATGTAGTTAGCATCTACTATATGGCCATAGAGCCACAACCCCAGCCTTCGTAGAGCCAAAGAATGGTGGAAAGAATGGCAAATTAAACCAGCGATTACAATGCATTGTTATATGTGTGTGCTAGAGGAACGCTGGAATGCTGTGAGAGCCCATATGAGCACCTAACATGAGCTTGGAAGGTCAGGAAAGGCTTCCTAAAGGAGCCTAAAGCTCAAATGATGAATATGCCTTTTAAGTAAAACAACAATATTCGCAGTTTTAAAAAGATCATTTTGGTGAGGGTATGTGCTTCTTTGTGGCTTATTATTCACCTATTTCACAAATATTTACTGAATGCAAACTGTGTTTCAGGTATATAACAAAATGGAATTTCTTTCTAATTTTTATTTTATTAGTAGAGTAGTAGCAGTAACAAAAAATAACATTATCTAATAAGTTATAGATAGTGTGTTTATTAATTTTCTCTTTCATTTAACAAACATTGGACTGCTCCTTAAGAAGACAGCTGACACTCTTCAACTTGCTGATAAGAAAGGAAGTAAAATCAGGCAAATCCTGTACTCACAACACAATTCACCATGGATAGATAATTGTTTATCTGTATTTCAATTCTTTGTATTATAGAAACATGCTAATTTGTAAAAACTAGGAAGTGTTGTCAGGAATCTGTGGTTTCACTCATGCCATTCATATAAAAATACTAAGTGCAAAATAATATTTTTTAAAGATTAATTTTATTGTTTTTGACAGACAGAGACAGAGAGAGACAGAAAGAAGGGGGAGGGCCCAGAGCAGTCTCCATAGTTCTACATCATCAGTTTTTTACATGGGTTCATTCCATACAGGTAGGCGGGGCTGTGCAGGGTGAGCAAGAACCAGGCTGGGGGCCTCCTACAGGGGAAGCACACCTCAGTTCAGCATATGGGTCTGCACAGGCCAGGGTCAGGACTTAATCCTAGGGTCCTGTGGCTGCAAAATGAGCACTTAAACTGCTGAGCCATCCCAGCTTAACTGCAAAATGATATTAATAATGTATTATGGTATCTAAGACATTTATAGAATTAAAATATATGAAAAAAATTGGTTGGCTGTCTCTTTGCTTTGTTGTTGGTGTCCTTTGCTGTGCAGAAGCTTTTCTATAAGATTTATTTTTATTGATTTTTACAGAGTGAGAGAGAAAGAGATACAGAAGCAGAGAGAAGGGGGACGGCCCAGAACAGTTTCCATACTTACACATCATCTGTCCTTCCACATAGTTTCATTCCACAGGTGGGTGCAAGGCTGCACAGGACAGGAACTGGGCCTGTGTCTCACCCTGGTGAGAACCGAACTGGAAGCACTCCCCAGTTCAGCATATGGATCCACATGAGCCAGGGCCAGGATTCAATCCTTGGTCCCCATGCCTGCAAAGTGAGCACTTAACCCACTGAGCCATCCTGGCTTCCCCAAGCTATTTAGTTTGATATTGTCCCATTCATTTATTTTTGCTTTTACTTGTCTTGCCTTTGAACTCAAATCCATAAATTCCTTCCTAAATTCAAGGTCCATAAATTTAGTACCTTTTTTTTTTTTTTAGATTTACTTTTATTGTTTTGGACAGAGAGAGAGGTGGAGAGAAGGGGGAGGGCCTAGAGCAGTCTCCATAGTTGCATAGCATCAGTTTTCAACATAGTTTCATTCTATAGGTGGGTGTGGGGCCATGCAGGGCAAGAACTAGGCAGGGGCCTCCCGCATGGGAGGCACGCCCCTGTAAGCCAGGGGCCCCTGTGGTGCCCCTGTGAGCCATTGGTCCACCCTGAGGGGACCAATTTTGAGGCACACCCCAGCTCAGCATATGGGTCCACCTAGGCCAGGGCTCAGACCAAGACTTGATACTCAGATCCCGGGGCTGCTATGCAAGCACTCAACCCGCTGAGCCATCCTGGCTTTCCCCTACCTTTTCTTCTATGCAATTTATTGTTTCAAGTCTTATGTGGAAGTTTTTTATTCATTTTGAGTTAATATTGGTATATGGTGACAGATTGCAGTCCACATTCATTCTTTTGCATGTGACTTTCCAATTTTCCCGGCATCATTTATTGAACAGGATTTCTTTTCTCTATTGTATGTTTTTGGCTTCTTTGTCGAAAATTATCTGCTTATATATACAAGTATGTGAGTTTATTTCTAGGTATTGAATTCTATTTCAGTGGTCTATGTGGCTGTTTTTCTGCCAATTCACACTGTTTTGATAATTTGTAATATAAATTGAAGTCAAGGAGTATAATACTTCTAGAATTATTTTTCTTTTTATTTATTTGTTCGTTTGTTTGTTTTATTTTTTGTAGGATTGTTTGGGCTATTTGGGATCTTTTGTAATTCCATTAAAAACTGATGATTTTTTATTCTATTTCTTGAAAAGATATCATTGGGATTTTGATGGGGATTATGTTAAATCTGTGTATTGCTTTGGTTAATAGAGCCTTTTTAACTATATTGATTCTGGAAAACAAAATTGATGAACACAAAACAAAGAGGCAACTGGCCAAATGAATTAATATACTTGCAAACAACACCTCCAGAATGGGGCTAATATCAAAAAAATATAAAGAACTCATACAACACAACAACTAAAAAGCAAACAATACAATTAAAAAATGGAAAGAAGACCTAAACAGACACTTCTCCTGTGAAGACATAGAAATGGCCAACGGATATATGAAAAAATGCTCAACATCACTATTAGGAAAACATGAATCAGAACCACAGTGAGATACCTGTTAGAATGGTTATTATCAAGACAAATAATAACAAGTGTTGGAGAGGCTGTAGAAAAAAAGAGACACTCATACACTGTTAGGAATGTAATTTGGTACAGCCACTAAGGAAAACAGAATAAAGTTTCTTCAAAAAATTAAGAATAAAATTACCACACAACCCCACTATTTCTCTTCTGGGCACCTACCCAAAATATTTGAAAACATTTATCTGTAAAGATATATGTACCCCCTGTGTTCATTGTAGCCTTATTCACAGTGGCCTAGACATAGAAACAGCTAAAGAGTCCTTTGATCCGTGATTAGATGAAAAAGATATGGTAAGTATACACAATAAAATATTACTCAGCCATACAAAAAGATGAAATACTGCCACATGCAACATAGATGGATTTTGAGATTATCATGCTAAGTAAAATAAGTCAGAAAGAAAAAGTCAAGAACTATATCGTTTCACTCATATGTGGGATATAGAACTGAAAGCAACAAAGGAGAGGGACAAACAAACAAACAAAAAACCTCATAGCACAGACAACAGTTTAGTGGTTACAAGAGGGTAAGAGGAGATGGGGGCAGTAGAGGAGGAAAGCAGGGGTCAAGTGATAGAAAGAAAACTGATTGTGGGTGGTGAGCACACAATACAATATACAGATGATGTTACAGAACTGTACGCTTGAAACCTATAAATTGTACTAACCAATGTCACCCCAATAAATTAAAAAATATATATTGAAACAGTAAGATTGATGGGAATGGAGATGGTAATGTGCTAGTAATGTTTAGCAAGTTCCAAAAAAAAACTATCCCACTTAGAATAATTTTAGTTTCTGTAGTATAAATACACTCACCATAGCTTATTTCAAGTTACCAGTGTTTTAACAATTGACTTGCAAAATTTCTGAAAATTTATCAATCAACCTTCAGAAGTTGGTATGAGCCAGCTCCAGCACAATGGGTGGAAGTTAAGGTATGTAAACTACTAAGTTTCTCATATAGTCCTACAACAGCAGGCTGATAAATTTTGTCTCCACTTAAATAGAAAATGAATTGGAAAGAATATTTTAATGAAATAAAAGAAATAGAGATGCCAGTATAGCTCAGCAGGCTGAGTACTTACTTGCCTTGCAACCACAAGGTCTAGGGTTTGATTCCCAGTCCTGGTCTGTGCAAACCCATGTGCTGAATTGTTTCACAACTGGTAACTGCCAGGACAGCAGCAAAGATTCTCACCTTTCATGCAGGAGGTCCCCAGTTCAGTTATTACCCCACACGGCCCCACATTCACCTGTGTGGAATAAAACTATATCACAACAAATGATGTACAACTATGGAAACTGCTCTGGGCCCTCACCCTTCTCTCTTTCTCTCTCTCTCTCTCTCTCTCTCTCTCTCTCTCTCTCTCTCTCTCTCTCTCTCTCTCTCTCTTCCTCTCTCTCTTGCACCTTCTCTCAAACAACAAATCTTAAAAAAGAAAGAAATATACCTACATCTTTTATTTTCAAAGCAACATAATTATTTTTTCTACAAAGTTATCACACACTTCACTACACTTCCACCAGCGCCACACTAATTTTTAAAATCTGTCCTTTAAAAAATTGGTGTTTTGCTTTTGAAACCATTTCCTCATTGCAGATTTCACTTCTTCTTCATAGATGAACTACCTTACCCAGTGTATTACTGGACTCACAACAGCACACTGATCACCATAAATGCCTTGCATTCATCTGTGAATTTAAATTGGAGGAACTTTTTTCACTGTTAAGAATCAATAACAGCACACTATTTGAAAAAATCATCTGAACATTCTTCCATTTCCATATGTATTGGGTGAAAAATGTAAGAATCTGTGTGTGCAAACTCAAGAATGATGGAAGGGAGATACCATGTGACTACACAAAACTAGTTATATCCAGATATGTCTAAATGTAACAAAAATTATTACAGTGGCGGCAAACTTTTACAGCCTACCCTCATATTAAATGTAATGATTTACATTAGGCTTTAATAAATAATGATACATATTGTCATTTCTACATAACTTTTGAAAGAAGTGCAGAACAATGTTTTACTATCAAGCAACTAGCGGGGAAATGGAATAATAAGAAATATAGTAGACTCTCTGATAACAGGAGCCCAAGCAACAGGCACTCTCAAGCAACAGGCAAAAAAAATTGAAGAAATAATACTCTAAATAAAAATAAAATAAAATCAATTTTTAGCAGAAATGTAAGTTAGACTTGAAACTCCATGTTGCACCACAAGTAAGCCCATACTTTGTGCACAATGTTTATTTCCCACTCTTGTCAATTCACCATGTTTAAACATACCAGTCAGTGCAATCTATTATTATTCAAATTTTGTGTTCTCACCCAACCCCAAGTGTGCCCAAATAGGTCCCAAGAAAGTACAGATGCATAGTGTTTACCTTCAAGCAGAGGTGGACATATTCAAGAGGCTTGAGAAAGGTAAGAGTCATGCAGTGCTCATAGAGGAATTCAATGCTGGTTCATCAGTGATTTATGACATTAAGGCTCAGTCTCAGAAGATAAAAAAATTTTACATTAAGTTATAGAGTGATAAGAGTGTGGAGAAGGGACATACTCTTCATACACCAAAAAATAGAAGTACTTGACCAGGCCCTATCTGAGTGAATGGTTTTCATTGAAAAGGTCTGAAAGTGGTTGTATTTCTGGACTCATGTTGCAGGGAAAAGCAAGAAAACTCCATTAAAAAATGCACATTACAAGTCAGTGTTCACTTTCAAATGAATGGCTTACCTGATTTAAGGTTTGTCACAGCTTCTGTAAGCTGGACTTGTCGGGTGAGCAGAAATCAGCTGATTTCAAGGCTGTGGTCTCATTTAGTGATGTGTTTAGTGAACTGGTTGCAAAAAAATGGCTTGACCCCAGAGCAGATTTATAATAAGACTAGATTAATGTGGAAGTGTCTGCCTAACTCAACTTTATCTGTTGGCAATGAAAAGGTAGCTCACAGGTTCAAGTTAAATAGAGAGTGTATAACTCTGCTCATTTGTGCAAATGAATCAGGAAAGCCTAAGGTAAAGTTGTGTGTGGTCAGCAGATCTGCTAAACCAAGGTTCTTTAAAGGAATAACTAACCTTCCTATAGATTATCATGCACAGAGTAACAGTTGGATAGACATAGAAATTTTTACTGAGTGGTTTCATTAATGATTTGTTCCCAGTGTTAAAGAAAATTTATGAAAGAAAGGAATACCAGAGAATAGTAAATTTACTATTACTGTTACTCGTGGATAACTGTCATGAACACCCTCCTGTGCAAGAGCTCACTAATGGCAACATTTTTATATATTATCTTTCAGTTAAAGTCACAAGCTTGATCCAACCAAGGGATCAGGGAGTGATACAGATTATAAAAAACATTTTACAGATGTAACTTCATGTGAAAAATAACTAATTTTGATGGGATGATTTAAATTTTCAGAAAAAATATAGTCTCAAAGATGCCATATACACTGTCAGTTGTGATTGAAATTTTGTGAGTAGTGAAACATTATGGAAATATTGGAGAAAGTTGTGGCCAGCTGTGATGTCTATGAATCTTCTTCCTCCTTTGTTGAATTTGAGGGGTTTCCAGTCAATAGTGCAGTTACCAATACCAGAGTTTATGATAACATCTGTGAGTTAGTTGACTCTGCCAATAACAAAATGAATTTGTCTCGAGATGAACTCCGTGGCTGGCTTGCTGTGGATTAAACTGTTCCAGTAACTCATACATGTAATACAGAAGACATCATAGAAGTTGTGAATTATTGAGAAGTGAATGTTACAGAGGAGGAAGAGAGTGATGATAAAGAGTGTGAAATGAAAAGGTATCTTGGCAGAGAGATACTGCAGCATTTGAAAGTGCAACAGCTTTTGCAGAACAGCAACCATTCTTTACTTCTCAGCATGTTATGCAGCTACACAACCTGACTTTGCATAAGAGGCATAGGGCCTCAAAGCATGTTGATATTTGTTCATTTGTCAAGAAAGATGCATTCAAGTTTGCCAGTACAGCATCATCTGCTGATGTAGATCCAAAACCATCCACATCCATGTCTTTTGATCCTATCCTAGCTACATCATAGGATCCCTATGATCCTGATGAGATGTCTACCCAGTAAATTCTCTACCTTTACTGTAACAATTTTAAGTATGTCTGTGTGTTTTTTCTAAGTTACTTGAAGTTAAAAATTATGTTATTGGAGTTCATTAAGTTTAAAAGTTTAATGACTGTGACAATTAAAATTGCATACAGCATTCACAAAGCTTTTTTTTAATAATAAAACCCATGTTAAGTTTGTGTTCATTTGTATTAATATTCTTTTAATTGCTGTATTTCAATATTAATATTAAGACAATACAGAGTTTATGGTGTGGCGTGGTGTGGTGTGGTGTGGTGTGGTGTGGTATAGTGTGGTATAGTATGGGGTATAGCATTAGTTAGGCCTGTTTTTTTATCATAACTCTCAAGCAACCAGAAACTACATTTATCCAGCATCTACCAGTCCCTATGGGTAACAATTAACTGAGAATCTACTGTATTTCTCTAACCAAAGAGAATGAAAGAAAGAAGAGAAAAATAAATGTAGAATAGGTGGGACAAATAAAAATGTAATAATAAAATTGTAGAGCTAAACCACAATATACCAGTAACTATATTGATTACAAATGACTATATACCCCTATTAAGTGTTCAAGTTAGACTGGATACAATCAATCCAAAACCTATTTGCTCCTTATAAAAAACACACTTTAAATATAAGGTTATAGAATGAATAAAAGCAAAATGATGGCATTTTGCAATATATATATCAAACCATCATGTTGTATGCCTCAAACTTATAATATGTTTTATATCAATAATATCTTAATAAAGCTGGGGGAGAAAAAGAACACATCTTTTAAAAAAAGTAA
>PVKE010025295.1:0-23146 GCA_004027555.1 Craseonycteris thonglongyai | reverse complement strand
ACCTGAAGATAAAAGAAAGATTGATGACATTCAGGACATTGAAGGGTAATATGATGACAGCTCTGATGGCCATTCCAGAAAAGGAGTTCCAAAGTTGCTTTGAAGGGTGGATTAGGTGCTGGTGTTGGTGCATAGTTTCCCAGGGGAGTACTTTAAAGGTAACCATAGTGATATTAAGCAAGAGGTATAGAATACTTTTTCTAGGGTTAGTTCATGAACGTATTTGTCAGATCTTCATAAGTGTGGTGTGCATGACATCTAATGAAAAATACATACCCTATGGCACCACAACACACCACAAGACACCCTCCTTTAAGTTCCTTGCTTATTGACCAATCTGCTTAATCACTTAGTTTGTAGAATGGAATTGGTTGTTAAGTAAGGAGTACCTGCATTCATGTGGTCCCCACTCACCACCATAATGGGAAAGGGACCTTTCTTATGCTTTGAGATCTTGTAATCAGAGTTAGCAATTTATAAAAGTAGCATTTCCAGACTGTTTCTGTTTTGTCATAATTAGGCCACCCTCTTTTACAGAGTCTGGGTTTAGAGCTTCTTCCCAGCCTCCCCTCTGCTCACCACAAGAATCTGCACTGATTAATTAGTACCAGATATATTGAGGTGGTTTTGTTAGGCAGCATTTATCTAGGAAGAGGTGGGCTGAGCTCACCCACTCATTTCCCACCGTCTTCAGAAGGAGCAGCTTTCAACTCTGACTCATTGACTCAGTGCTTCTCACTGTGATATAAAGATGAAAGGCCATCACCAATTTTATCTGCTCATCAAAAACCAGACAGTAATGGTCGAATGTAACTGAGGCTCACTGGCACAGGTCTCATATGTGACCTGACAGGGTGCTACCAGACCCCACTGTGGAGATGAAGACATTCTGGAGCCACAGGGGTCGTTCTGGAACTTCTGACCTCATTGTACCAAGATTCTGTCCTAATTTAAAATTATTTTAACATGTTATCATTAGCAATGTTAGTAAATTTGAAGGAACTATAATATAAATTTAATTTTAAATTCAAGAGTTCTAGAAACTTATAAGAGAACTCTTCTGTTGATTTCTTTTATATCTAGCCTACTGTAGACTTTGCATATTTATTTCTGCTTTTCCAACTTAATGGTAACCAATTCATCCACTGTTTAATGTGACACTCACAGGTGACTATGAATGAAAGAGATTACTAAGATATGAAAACAACTCTGATCATTCTTTAGGGTAAACATGCTATCATATTTTGGGGTAGACCTATATTATAGCTTTTCATCCCCCACTGAAATATGAACACATAACCAAAGATTATAAAACATTTGAGGAGAGCCTCTAATGAGACAGAGAGAGAGAGAGAGAGAGAGAGAGAGAGAGAGAGAACAGAAATAAAGTAACTTAGATGATCAGAGACTAAACATGAAAATAAAAATTAAAAAAAATTAAGGTTTATCATTAATATGAGGAAGTGGGGGAAGATATGGCAACCATGAAATAAAAAGAATACTATATAAAAAGAAAAATTTAATGGATAAGAGGTAGACTCAGAATGTAAAAGTGTAATAGCAAAAATGAAAGACTCAATAGAAAGATTGAAGGTAAATTTGAATAAATCTTCCTAGAATAAAGCAAAAATAAAAGGAGATAAAAATGAGGGGACAAGATAGTCATAAAAATCATTTTTAAGGACAAGTTTGAGAGATCCAACATCTAAATAATAAAAGTTCCTGAAGAAGAAAATAGAGAAAACAGAGGGAAAAAAGTCATCAATTGATTTAAAAAAAGTTTTATTAAAAAAATGTTCTAGAGGAAGCCAGGATGGCTCAGCAGATTAAGTGCTGGCTTTGCAGTCCTGGGGACTGAGGATAAATCCTGGCCCCAGCCTGTGCAGACTCATATGCTGAACTGAGGTGTACTTCCCATATAGGAGACCCCCAGCCCAGTTCCCACCCTGCATGGCCCCCACCCACCTGTGTGGAACTAAACCATGTTGAAAATTGATGTACAACTATGAAGATTGCTCTGAGCCCACCTCCTTTCTCTAACTCTCTGTGTCTCTCTAAGAAAAAAAAACACACACAAAGAACAAAACAAAACAAACAAACAAACAAACCAAAAATGTTATAGCGAATGGACATAAATTTCCAGACCGAAAGTGTTCATTAAAACCCCCCCACATCAAGGGCTCTTCATAATGAGATTTCAGAATATTGACAAAGAAGATCCTACAAGCTTTTAGAGAGATCCTACTACTTTTAGAAAGTAGACTACATAAAGGATCAGGATCAGAATGGCTGTGGACTTCTCAAAAGCAAAATTAGAATCTAGAAAACAATAGAGCAATATGCTTTAAAGTACAAGGGGAAATTATTGCCAAATCTAGAATTTGATACCTATTCAAAGTATCTGTTGATTGTGGTAGAGGGAATAAAGACACCTTCAGAAATATAAATTTTCAAAAAATTTTATTCCTACCTTTTCTTAGGAAGCAATGGGTAGATGTATTCCATGAAAACAGGGATATAAACCAAGAAAGAGGTAGCTGTAAAACACAGGAAATTGGGAGCAAAAGGAATCACCAGAAGGACAGTAAAAGGAGACACCCAAACAATGAGTGTACCAGGCATGGAGGGATTGGAGCAGATCAGAAAGCTCCAAGACACACACTTCTTCAGGAAGATGAAGTGAATAGAATATCCCATGTGTTAAATGTCTTGAGAGGAGATTTAGGCAACTGTCCAAGATAGCTGTTAAATTTGTGATAGAAATGTAGAAAACTACAAGTAAATGAGGACAGTAAGGCAATTACTAATGCTAGGGGAAATAAAACTGTACAGAAAACAGAAGTAATTATAGTTGTTATATAACTCATCTGTGAATAGCATTTACATAGTAATAATATTATGAACCCCAAATATTGGTTTATTTAAAATTATGAAAATTATAATTATATTGGGAAGATGAAAAGATGGAATAGTTACTTCAGTACAGTAGGATGAATAAAAGAAAAAGAATAAAAGCTTTAAATTTTAGAGTAGAAGGTTGATAAATAATGCATAAGACTAGAAGAAAAAAGTAAACAACTTGTGGAATACAAAAATGTTATTTAGAGACCTAGAAACCTATTTCATTTAACTGGTGAAAAGATGTGGAAGTAATTACCTCATGAAAGGGGAAAATGGGGCAGAGGAAGATAACAAATTATCATCTTTTTGTAATAAACCTTGTAGAATTATTTAACTCATAACTTTAGACATGCATGTCTATCTGATTAAGAAAAATAAAACATATAACAAAGAATATTAATTAAATAATTAGAAATATGCATACACCCCAGGCAGCCATTGCTAAGCAGTTGGAATTGGCCAACAAAGTGAAGCCGTTCTTATTTGGGCAACATGGAAATTATGAAGGTAGGAAAATCATTTAATGAATATTATTAGAGCACTGTTTATTAAAAAGAAATAAGCAAGGTGTTTGGGGTACAAGCTTCCGTTCAGTTTGACAATTTCATTGTGGGCAGCCAGGTGACAGGTGCAGACTTCAAGTCTAGACAGGAAATGGTATCAGTTTCAGGGTGATCAGCTAAGGTGAGAACTAGAGATCTGGGCAGGTGGCATTCAAAGGCTGAACCATCAGAGACAGAAAGAGTGGGACCAGAGGACAGACTTCAACTCTGTTTCTAAGTGGAGGGTACTCAGACCTTGTGGACTATTTCACGTTGCTTGCCACACATAAGTGTTTGGAGCCCAAAGAAGGTAGGGGCGTGTAGATATTCTGATCGCCACCTCTGTGCCTCATCTGTGTGACCCACATCGTTGAATTTCTTCACCTTTATCTGTAGGCTTAGCCCCACTCTAGAATCTGAGCCCAATTCTACATGAGCAGTTCCCTACCTTGGCATCGTCATTCTTTCAGTTCTTCCTCTGATGTTGGGCTGTGCGACTGGATCCCTTTTATCTCAAATTTCTAATATCTGGGTGCCTTGCCCTTAGCCCAGTTTTCCCTTACTATTCTGACACCTGACCTTCTAAATGTAAGCACACAGTAAGCACCCACAGTACCTGAAAATACCTTGTTCCTGATTGGATAGTAGATCTGTGCCATAGACCTTACCTTCACCTCTGTGACTAATGTGTTATTTGGATCTCATCTTCCTTTTACGCATGTAGACTGGTCAGCCAGCTCCAGGTTGAGCTTTGCCTGTCATTTCATAATCCAGTGAGTCCCAAGTCTTGGCCTTATTCCCACGCTAGGAATTTATTGAGCATTTACAATCAACCTATGTGGGATCCTCCAAAAATTGTACTTCACATGGTTTCCATGGCTTGCCTTAACTTCCTGAGGTGGTATCTGTGATTACCAAAGCCATTTTATAGGTGAACAAATGGTATATATTTTTTCATTTAAATAAATTTTATTAAATTTATTGGGATGATATTGGTTACTAAAATTATATAGGTTTCAAGTGTACCATAATGTAATACATCATCTCTATATTGCATTGTATGTTCACCACTCAGTCAAGTATCCTTCTGTCACCTTTACCTTCTTCTACCTCACCTCCAACCCCTTTCCCTCTGGTAACCACCATACTGTTGTCTGTCTGTGAGTTTTTATTTATTTGTTTGTCTTGTTTGTTTGTTGCTTTTGGATTTATATTTCACATATGAAAGAAACCAAATGGGCAGAGGACCTGAACAGACACTTCTCTCAAGAAGACATACAAATGGCCAACAGATATATGAAAAGATGTTCAACTTCACCAGCTATTAGGGAAATACAAATCAAAACAACGAGATACCACCTCACACCTGTTAGAATAGCTATTATCAACAACAAAAGAAATAAGTGTTGGAGAGGTTGTGAGGAAACTATACTTGCCGTTTGCCCTGAGAACGCTCGCTGGCAGTGCTTTTGGCTGTAGTGTTTTCCCCGAGATAACATGCCAATTACAGTCCTAACCTTACCCCCAAATTTCCACGCCTTGAAATTTACCATAGGAAGATATTATTATTATTATTATTTTTGTATGTTTTTGTTTCTTATTGTTTTTGACAGAGAGAGAGGGGGGGGGAGGGAGGGAGGGAGATACAGAGACAGAGAGAGAACTGAACTGGGGGAACTCCCCAGTTCAGCACATGGGTCCGCACGGGCTGGGGCCGGGATTCGATCCTCGGTCCCCGGAGCTGCAAAGTGAGCGCTTAACCCACTGAGCCATCCCGGCTTTCCCGGAAGATATTATTAAATAGTAATTATTGCATACATATCTGTTACATTAGGATTAGAGACAAGTTCTGTTTAGAAATAACCCCAAGAATAGTTTTTATATTTTATTTTCACACTGAAAGCCGTCAGATTTGCTTCAGCCTCGAAGCGCATGTTCATATAAAATTAAACATGGCAGGGAGCTGCACTTTTTATTTTTATTTTTTATCTAAATGGGAAGAGGGTTAATGATATAAAGGGACTTGTTCATGGTTATAATATGAGGACAGGGCAGGAATTCAAATACCAGTCATCTGATTTCAGGATCAAACTGTGATTACAAGGTTCAAACTTTGGGATCTACTTGTATTCCCAGTGCCGGCCTTCCCCAACTCAAACTATCCCTGGTTCCAAAGCCTGGATCTGGTAGCAGGTGAATCTTCCTTCTGCCTGAGGTGTCTTCTTCACAGGATTATTTGTTTCCATTAAGTTCCCAGGTGATTCTATCAGTCCACATTGTGGTCTAATGCCCCAGGGCAGTGGTTCTCAAAGCACGGTGACCCCCACCCCCCAACTCTAGACCAGCAATATTATCACCACCTGGGACCTGGTTAGAAATGCAGAATTTCAGACCCAACTCAACCAACTGAATCAGAAACTCTGGGAGGGTGTTGGCAGTGATCTGAGTTTTAACAAGCCCTTCGGGTGACTTTGATGTGTACTAAAATTTGAGAACATAGCTTTAGGGTCATGCTCAGAAGGAGTCTGATAGGGTGAAATCTGCTTGGGCTATTGTTGAATGTGCTGAAATCAGATGTGTTCAGGAAAAAGAGGGGTAGGAAGATGTGTTTCTATCTTTGTTGCCACACCACCAAACGAGTGGTTTCCTCCATCCCTATGTCCCTGGGAACAGAAAATGGAAGGAAAAATGTGAAAAATCTCTTTGTTTGGCACCTGACCCTGTGCCATGGAAACATGAAGAAACTGTTTTGGATTCCTGTAATGATAAAGTTGGAAAATAATAGTCATTTGTGAGAGGCTGCAAGTCAAGACAAATAGAAAAGAGCCTTACATTCATGTTCATGAAAGCTAGATTCACACTGATATTTGGTGTTAAGTACCCAGGTCTCCTTTAGTTAGAATTTACCTTATGTCACGTGTGGCTGTTTGACATGCCTTTATGGTAAAATAGTAACAACCATAGCACTTTTTAGAAGGTATACATGAGGCAGTGGATTGAGGCTGAAAACTGTGACTTGCCTTATTCTTATAATAATATGAGGCAGTTATTAAATTTAATAATTTTTTCCTTTTATACAGTTTAGTGATCTAAATATGAAAAAATAACATCTACTCACTGACTGATCTTGGCAGTTAGCCTAAGTCAATTCCTACTGTTTGCTAGTTTGTGTCTTGTCTCCATGTTTTGGGGTGTTGGATACCTGCTCCACACCCGTGAGAATGCACCTGCAGAAGTCATGGCCCCAAGTGTAGAAACAGGGCTTCTCTAAGCTTTGTAACAGCAAGCTTGCCGATACGGCCTAATTCCATTCTGAGTAGGGAGTTCGTGATTGATGATGGGAGAGAGTAAATAAATTTCAGTAAGTACACAAAAGAGTGGATCAGGACAGTAAGTGCTTACCACATACAATCAATGGGCATTATTTTAAAGGAGATTAAAATTTCCTGGACTAATCCTCTCGCTAGGGCGGCACTGGTGGCAGAGGATGAGTTACTGTTTTCTCCAGGGAGGTAGTGAGAAGAGCATCTGAGCCTCTTGAGTAAAAGCGTGTAGTAAAATAAACAGTTTAGAAACCTGTTCAGTTTGGAGCTCAGTTCTCTGATAAAATATGTGTTTGTAGTATATGAAGTGGAAGAAGGTGGTGGTGAATAGTAAACATGTGGAGATTAGAAGTGACACAGCTTTATTTCTTCCTATAACATTCTTTGGCATTGTCATGGCTTCTTCATTTTGATAGAGTCAGATGTTTGGTAACAGTTGGTGCTGGGTCTTTGAGCCTGTTGATTGTACTTCACTCCAATAGTGAGATACACTGATATAATAGGGTCTTGACTGAAACTGGAAACCTACTTTTTTTCTAACTTGCTGATTTTGTTTTCAGATGCTGGGAAGACTATGACTTAAAATTTAAAACAGGGAAAGCTGGGATGGCCCAGTGGGTTAAGCGCTTGCTTTGCAGCCCTGGGGTCCAAGGATCAAGTCCTAGTCCCGGGCCCGGCCTGTGGGAGCCCATATGCTGAACTATGGTGTGCTTTCCATGTGGGAGGCCCCCATTTTGGTTCTTGCTGGGCTGAGCTTCCCATGTGGAGGCCCTTGGTTTGGACCCTGCCTCATGGGGTCATGCTTTCCATGTGGGAGGCCCCTGGCTGGGTTCCTGCCCTGCGTCACCCCTGAGCACCTGTGTGGAAAGTCAAACCATGTCAAAAACTTACGACTTACAACTATGGAGACTGCTCTGGGCCCTCTCCCTTGTCACTGTATTTCTCTGTCTCTGTTTCTCTCTCTGTCAAAAATAATAAAATAAATCTTAAAATAAAATTAAAGCAGTGTCTATTATCTGAGAGATGAAAGCTTAAATTTAGTTTTGTGATTTTTTGTTCTGTTAAAAAGTCTTGAGTGTCTATCTATTGTTTGTGGAAAAACTGTGATCTCCAGATTTTCCTGACAGTAGATGTTTAAATATTATTAATGTAAGTAATGTGTATATTTTACCAAAGTAAATATTTCCAGACATTTTTATTCCTTTGTGAAAATTTTTTTTTCTGTTAAGATTTAAACTACTGCCTGTGGTACAAATCTGGCCCAATACCTGTTTGGTAAATAAAAATTTTTTTGGAACATAGCCGTGTTCATTTGCTTGCATATCGCCTATGGCTGCCTTCCCACTACAATAGCAAGTAATTGTGATAGAGACTGCATGCTCCTTAAAGCCAATATATTTGCTATCTAGCCCTTTATAGAAAAAAGTTTGCCAACCTATGTCTTCTATTATTGCTTATTCTTGTGTGTGCTATTATGTAAATGGTTGCTTGCAGACATTGGAATCATAGATTGCAAAATGACAGGAAAGATATGCAGGCCTGAACTATTATGTCATACTTGTAAAGAGACTTCAAAATTACTTAAACTTGGCTTGGTATAAGTCATGTTGGCTGCACTGTTGGTGTTATTCCAGGCAGAATAACTAGAATTACTAATAATGAGCTAATATTTTCTTATGTTATTGTCTCATGAGAATCCAGGACCAGACTTCACCCTTTGCCTTATGGGTGGGTACAAGTGGGATTTCCCTCAAAGGAAGTGGATTTTCTCACTGTCAATCATCCTGGAAAGAAGGCAATTATGGGGTAGGAAAGGAATACTAAAGAGGCATGCCTTAGAATAAGATGAAGAGGAAACTTCCTTTGCTCTTTCACCTCATTGTAGAGGTTGGCTGTGAGTTTGAGGAGAGCAGAAAGGCCCAAGAGCACTTCTTTTGTGGGAGGTGATTTTGTCATTGCTTCTTCTTAAGCATACATTAGGTAGCATTCTGGGGGATCTCAGAAATATCTGTGTGACATCAGGAGTTGGCAAGAGGGGGTGGACATCTGGTAGTAAGCTGATAAGGACTCAAACCATTGCTCAGTATTATTAATGGCCTATCCCATAGCTAACACATCTTGTTTACTTGTTAACAGCACCAAAATTATTTCAGATATTGGGTGATCATCTTCAGGGGAGGCTGGACCCCTCTTTAGCCCCAAGGTGAGGGATAAATTTTGATTAGTCTAAGTCCTTCATGGTAATTCCATCCCACTTGCAGTTAAAAATGGGCAGGCAATACAATTCTGGCCAAAGAGAAACAAAGATAAACTTTCTGGATCATTTGTGAAAAGGTCTTTCTTGTTCTTAAAAAAAAGAAGCACAAAAGAAAGATGTGGCTGTAAATGGATGTGATGCCAAAGAGCTGACACAACTCTTGCAACTATGAGAGAAAGCTGCCAATGTGCAGAGGATGACAGAGCAGAATATGCAAAAGAACCTGAGCCCTTGATGGCATCTTGGAGCTACTGAGTTAAACAGATGTAGAACAGATGTGGAACTTCATGAGCTGTGAGAAGATAAAATCTCCTTAGAGTTTAAACCACTTTTTCACTGGATCTTTTATTATTTGTTGTCAACCAGTACTCTTAAGTATTTAATGAAATATGACCTCAATATAAGTATAGGTTGATGAGACTCAGAAATAGTAACCATACTGTTAAAATTTATTCAAGCAAGGAGAACTGCAATTGTGGTCACCAAGTAGTTAAATCCATTAAAATGGAGAAATCTAGTGAATCTGAATAGTGGCATATATACCACAAATCGTTTTTAGTTGGTAAGAAATCTAGAAAATTATAGTTTTAGATTTCATAATAATAACAAACAAACAGCGAAAAGACCAAGAAAATTGGGGTAACTTGATCAAGTTAGCAATATTTTATTTTGAAAATAACCTTAAATTATAAACATTCTCACTGTAAAAGTGACCAGTGCTCAGTTGGCAGTTTGAGACCTACCAAGCAGAACTAGGATGCCAACCAAAGAACTAGCAGGGACAGGGGACACCAGAAACCAGGCAGCAATGTAGTTATAAAGCTGTGAAGGCCATTATCCAAGATGGCCCCAGGGATACTGGCCTCCTGGAATTCATGCTCCGGCTAGTTCCCTCCCACATTGAATAGGGCTGACCTGTGTGAACCAAGAGGAGCTTGTGGAAATGACGCACCTGACTTCTGAAGCTAGGTCACAAAGAACATTGTGGTTTCTACCTTGTTCTTTTTCTGGAAGCCAGATGTTACATTGTGACACTCAGGTAGCCCAATGTAGAGGTCCATGTGGCAAAGAACTGAGGCCTCCTGTCAACAGCTTGTGAGTGAGCTACCTTGGAGGCAGATTCTCCAGCCTTAGGACCTGCTCCCAAGCCTTCAGACAACTGCGGTCTCAACCAATATCTTGTCTTCAACCTGTAACAGACCCTGAGCCAGAACCACCTAGTTGTCCCTGGATTCCTGACCCTCAAAAGCCATATGAAATAATAAATGCATATTGTCATACATTTGGGGGTTATTTGTTACACTGCAGTGGGTAACTAATGCAAAGGCCTCAGCAGCCCGGGCCTCACCCCACACACCTTGGGGGATCTTGGTAGTCAGCTACTCCAGCACCATTTGCAGGTGGGATAGAAATCCTGTTCTCTTATGGTCAACTTAGGGTGTGATCAGCCTTCAGTTTAAATGTCCTGAGAACATACCCCTGGGAAGGGATGGGGTAGTTTGAGACTGGAGTGTTTGTGTGTATGTGCGCACGCACATACACATACATTAATTTACTATGTGTACATGTGTGGGTGAATCAGCGTTTTTCCCTTATGCCTTTTCTCAGTAACAAAAGGGCCTCATTGCTGTGCCCTGTGCCCCCAGGAACACTGAACTTTCATTGTGTTATCTTTTCAGTTTTTAATGCTCTCTCCTGGTTGATTCTCAGAGATATTCCATTCTTTATAGTTTCTACAAAGACTTGTTCTGACTCTTAAATAGTGTCTAGAGAACTCTGAAAATGCATTTGTTTTCATGCCGAGCCTTCTGGGTTGTTTGTATTGAAAACATATTCCTTGGCAGGAAGCAAGTGAGAACTGCATGTAAAATGGGCTCCAAGTGTGTGGAGAAATGCACGATGGGAGGCACAAAATGATACTACTTGTTTCAGATTCTCAGTGGTAAACTCTCCTGTCTCCCTGGGACTGGGCTGCTAGTGTAGGGACCACATGATGGAAAAGGTTATACAAAATGTAGAGCCACTGGACCCTGTAGGCCTTGAAATTTACCTTAGGTATTAGGGTGCTTGCTTCCATTAATTTAGATGCTAAGTCATTTCTGCTCTTGGAAAGCCTCCCTTAGCAACAACCCTAAACTGTTTGGCTCTAAATGCTTGAAAATTAATGGAAGGAAAAAGGAATTCTTAATAAAAATTTGATGGCTATTAGATTACACATTGAAAGGGAGAATGGGCAGTATGGGCAGGTGAGGCACTTCTCACACTGTGCCTGTAGCCTTCTCTATCTGCCTTTCCCACCACATGAGAACCAAGCAGATGAGTGTCTCTCTGGAACCCAGGTCTCAGTTCTCTGTAGCAGCTAATTGCTCTATTTACTGCTTGGCCCTCTCTCCACTTTTTCCGTGCTTTCTTGTTTTGCAGTAAAATATTACTTGCCTTTCTAATCTTGAAGGTATCCCTTGTATGAGGATATAGATTTTGTCAGTGAGCTGTTGCCTTTTCCCATCACTCACAATTGATGAGCTGTTCTCAGTTCTGACTTTTATAGGTAAAAACCCTGATAGCAGCTCCAAATTCTAACAATTGCCCTTGTTGGTATCCCCTTTCAGTTTAACAAGGGCCAGTAGCAAGGACATTGGACATCAAGTTAAAGTCTGAGTGAGCAGTGGGCCTCGGGCCTCCTGCATGGGAAGCACACCCCTTTGAGCCAGGGGCCAAATGGGGGACCTCCCACATGAGAAGTTCGCCCTGGCAAGAACTGATGGGGGCCTCCCACTTGGGAAGCACACCCCAGTTCAGCATACAGGTCCGCATGGGCTGGGGCCAGGACTTGATCCTTGTATCCAAGGGCTGCAAGGTGAGTGCTTAACCTGCTGAGTTATCTATCCTGGCTTCCCCTACCTTCATCTTCTTGTACTGTAATATGTGTCTAATTGCAGGGCCCAGAATGGTGTTCAGGATGACATTTTTTTTAGAACTTGTCATGTTATGGAGATTTAACTTTGGGTTCCTATATTTTGGCAATCTACTAAAGAGGTCACAGGGGAAATGGGGTACAGAGAAAAGAATATAGGCCTTTAGAGTCAGCCAGATATGGATACCTCTAGAACTTTTAGCTTGAGAGATCATATAGTGAAGTGGCTCAGGGCAAAACTAAATCCCAGCTCCACTATTTACTTAATGCCTACAGTAGGTTAGTAATAGTGCCTTTTTCACAGAGTTGTTTTGGGGATAAAATGTGTTAAAACATTTTACAAGTGTTTGGAACAGGGCCTGACTCAATACTATATTTGCTGTTTTTATTATTGTTATTGTATATATTGTTATGACTCTGCTATCTTGGGCTAGTAAGTTAAGTTCTCTGAGTTTTTTCATCTGTAAAACTGTTGGAAATGAAGACCCTGGTATGAACAAAGACACTCAGAAGATGAGGACATATCGACAAGGCTTCTGCAGAAGGGCACGTTGCATCTGTGAATCGAGGCAGCAAGCACACCAGGCGGGCGGTCCACCAGCCTTTTACCCTAACGCAGGGGAAAGACCCTGGGCCTTACACTATTGGCTGGGGCTCTGCCTCACAATCTAAGTCGTGAACGGCTAGAAATGGCTAGAGAGGATGCAAAGCAATTTTGAATGTGAGTCAGGAATGAGGATGTATGAGAAGCCCCTGAATTTTGAGAACTGGTCGTTCTTTAACTATGGGTACAAAATGCAGGTAGACTATAAAATGAAGTCACCTTTGTTTGACACAAAAGACTCATTTTTCTCTCAAAACCAAGATGGTAATAATAATCTTTCAGATTGTTCTTGGAATTAATGTATGTAAAACTTCCAGCTCAATTTCTGATATATCATAGAAGCTCTTTTTATTTATTTAAAAAAAAATTTATTTATTTATTAAAAAAAAATTGGACAGGCCAATCCAGGATTTTAAAAAAGATTTATTTTATTGTGTTTGAAAGATAGAGTAGAGACAGAGAGGGAGACAGAGAGAAGGGGGAGGGCCCAGAGCAGTCTCCATAGTTGTATGTCAGTAGTTTTTCGACATAGTTTCATTCCAAACAGGTGGGCGTGGAGCTGTACAGGGTGGGAACCTGGCCAGGGGCCTCTTGCATGGGATGCATAACTCCACGAGCTGGGGTTCGAACTGGGAACCTCCTACATGGAAGCTCGCCTTGGTAGGAACTGAACTCCCCATCCACTCCCCCCCCCCCGCCCTCCCACACACACACATGGGAAGCACACCACAGTTCAGCACGTGGGTCTGCATGGGCTGGGGCCAGGACTTGATCCTTGGACCTTGGGGCTGCAAGGCAAGCACTCAACCTGCTGTGCCATCTTGGCTGCCCTAGAAGCTCTTTTTAAGGATATTTAAGTTAACATGTGATTAAAATAACCTCTAATTTTCCTTGCTATGTTTGGGGCCTGCAGGAGACTTAAATGAAGAGGTAATAGTCTGCATTATAACAGTGCTGGGACACATGGAATTGAAATTATTTCCAAAGCAGGGCTTCTGCTCTGCTAAGAAGTTCTTGCTCCCCAAGATCGTTAGATCCCTGGTTCTCAGCCAGTCTTGATTTCCATCAAGCATATCCTCCTGGAACAAGTGAGTCTGACTCAGATACTTGTTTCTTAATCTTTGTGATCCTTGAAAGGAAAAATAAAACCCATAGCTTCTTTTTAGCCAGGTCTCTATAGTGAACTTTGTGAACTTTGGGACCCAGGGAGAAATCTTGACAATTTCTGCTAAGATCTTGTAATGGTTGAATTACTCTAAAGGCCTAACTTGGGCAGTGACTATTAACATTTAGCACTGAAGCCCGATTATCATGTAATAATCACTCCATTGGCTCATGGTGCTGCTGTTGTTCATAAAAGCCCTTTCTTATCACTTCCAGGCCTCTTGTTTCCTGCCCTGACCTCTCTTTCCATGTATATTTGAAAAACTCATTGCCCCTCTTAGCTTTTCTTGTTATTCCTCTGAACGATTTGGGTAATCTCTTGCTGTCTCCGAAGTGTGATATTCTGTTCGGCCCACGCTGCCTCACCCTCCTCTGGTGTGTTCCAGATGGTTTTGTACTAAGCAGAGCATATGCTTCTTTCTTCCCCTTGATTACTCTTTGTATTTCTTCCTTCTTCTGCATCATCTCCATTTGATTTACTTCTGGAGTATTTATTGCTGGGGTGACATGCATAATGAATACCCTTGGGCGATCATTAGTTTGGCTTTGAACAGTTTCTATTTCCCCTTAGTGTCCTTGATGTCTGACGCTTTTGGTCACTTGCTCATATAAAACCTCACAGTTTGCCAGCGTTTACTCTGAAAAAATTCATACCTCTCTCTTTCAGGATATGCTATTTTTTAAAAACCTCATAGAAATTTTTAGTTAAACATGATGCCTTAAGATGACCTTTAGGATTTTCTTGTCTGTCCTGTTCTGTGTAAAGAAATTGATCCAAGTACCTATTGTTGTGTAACAAACTGCTTAAATCTTAGTGGTTTAGAACACAATAACAGCTGTCATGGGTCTTGGGTTGGCTGAGTGTCGCCAGAGAGCTTTCACTTGGGATTCCTCCTGCACTTGCAGGCAGATGTTGGGTAGGGCAGGTGCTGTGATCACCTGAAGATACGAAGAGGCTGGCCAGCCAATGGGCTCGCTCATGTGGCTGGCGGTTGATGCTGACTGTGGGCTCAGCTAGAGTTGTCCCACTGAAGAGACAACACATAGTCTCTCCATGTGGCAATTTGGGCTTCTCAAAGCATGGCAGTAGGGTCCTAAGAGGGTGCATCCTAGGAGTGAGCATTTGAAGGTGAAAGATGACAGGCTTCTTATGCCTTAGTCTTGAAAACCATGAAGCACGACTTATATTTCACTTGCCTGGAGTGAGTGAGCTGCTCAAGGGAGTGGATACTGAGAGATGTGCTTTATTGGGGGTAGACCAAATAACACAAGTGTGAATACTTCTTCTGTTATTTGCCTTATTCCTTAGTTTAGATTCATCAGGCCCTTTTGAAATTGTTGTTTTTTCTCGAATCTTTTTTAGTGACCTGAACAGTAGGTACAGGCAGTTTTGCCTATTAACAAACTCTGGTTATGACATCTGCAATACCATCTGTACTACCCATCCACACCGCCAATGTGTCTATCTTCCGCCTTGTGTGACTCTTAGGTTGGTAAGTCTCTGCTATGTTAAAGAAGTGAAGTACAAGGCAAAGAGCTTTAGATTTGAGCTTAAGAGATCTGTGTTTTAGTCTTGACTTTGGAGCAGTGTGACTGTCATTGATCAAGTCACTTTATCTCCTGGGACTTGGGGCTTTTCTCAAAGTTCCCCATAGCCCTAAAATTCTACAATTCTAAGTAGCTACCTTGAATGTGCATCTTTTTTGGCTCAAATACTCTAATTCAAGCCCCTGAATGAATGAAGCTCAGGTTTCAGGGCTGATAGAGGAACTGTCCCTGAGGATCACAGCTTTTGCACGTAGTAGGCATTCAGTAAAAAATTTGGGGAGATGAAAAAAAATTTAAATTAAAAAAAATTTCAATTATAGTTGACATACAATATTATATTAGTTTTAGGTGTACAACATAGTTATTAGCCATAGTTTATATAATTTATGGAGTAATTACCCTGAGAAGTCTAATATTCATCTGACACCATATATAGTTATTATAATATTAACTATATTACCTATGCTGCATTTTATATCCCCATGACTGTTTTTATAACTGGCAATTTATACATCTTAATCTTAGGGAATGAAATTTAAATCTAGAAACCTAGATAATACCATTATTTTTAAGATCTTGATGGTAAATATTGCTGGATTATTTATTATTACTGTTTTAATTAGGAAGAGCATAACCTTGCTTATGTTAGGCTTTGCTTGCAGAGCTTGGAACATGTTTAGCACGATCTCTGCATGTGTCCCTTTGCCATTTAACAGGCAGTTCTTTGTGGCTGTTGACAGATTGATATTTTACAAGTAACCCTCATGCCCTGAGACTGACCATGATTACCTCAAGCTGTAGCCACTGGAGGGAAGCAAAGAGTCGGTGGTCCTCTGAATTCGCTTTAAAAAAAGTTTTTTTTTTAAGGCTATTGAAACGTTGATCTCTTTATCCCTTTGGGACAGTAGAGTAGAAAATAAGTAAAATCTGTGGGAACAAAGTCCAGGTCAACTGTAACTGAAAATATATACCCTGGCCCTCCAGTGGAGTGCATCAGTCCTAGGTTCCCTTTAAGTGGAAGCTGACCTTGGGTTTCCTGCCCTCATCACCATTTAACATTCCAGAGGAAAAACAAAAAGCTTCATTAAGAAAGGCTTAACCCTGTTAATGAATACAAATCATTGGCCCTGAGAACCTGGGTTCAGAGGGGTCCTTTGCCCCCTTCTTTTTATTTTATGGGAATCAAGTTTCAAAGAAACTAACTACTCAGGCCCCTAGGATTTCCTGATGGTCTGGGAGGTTTCCAGACCTCAAACTGGTCCCTAGCTTCCTTTTTTCAGCAAGATGACATCTCCTTAAAGGGAACACCTATAACGGCTCAGCTTGAAAAGAGAATTGGGACTTATAGAAGGAAGCAGTATAAAGTGCCCTAAATTGAAGGTTTGGTTTTTTTTCTTATGAGAAACACATGAAAAGAGAAAAAGGAAGTCTTCTTAGTTGGTATAATGAAAATAGGCTAACATTCCCAGCAAGTCCTTTAGGAAGAAGACAGTGTAGATTTTTGGGGCTGAGGTGCGGTGGATTGTGGACACTACTTAACCTGGGGGTTGTAACTGAAAGAAGACTCTTTTTCTCATCTGCCTGGTTCTTACCTTCACCCACCTCCTCTGCCAGTCATGTTTGATTTATTTTTGTTTTCAACTGTAGTGAACATTTTTGTATCATTTATGTTTAATTAAATAAAACCTATTCATGTGGTTCTGAGCTGGAGGAACAGAGACCAAGTAACAGTAGACCCATTCGCCAGGCTTCGCTGAACCTGTTAAGCTCTATGGCCCCAGCTCTCAGGCTCGAAAAGGCCTCCTTGACAATGCCAATGCTTTTGACCTCTGAGGTCTCATATTTCACCAAAAAGTTCCTACCATAAGAAGGAAAGGACAGGAAAGCTGGTGCCTGAGCCTCAACTTTGATCCCATAACAGAAAAAAAGAAAAGGTAGAGTAATGCTGCTGAGACAGGCTTATCTGTGCACTATGCAGTGAAGATAAAAACGAGGAGAGGAATTCATCATTTCCCTACTAAGAAATATTTGCAGTTCTGTGGTCTGCAAATGAGAGCACGGATCTGGAGCTGGGAGGACAGAGCCCATCTGTGGGACTTTGGCCCTGGCTACCTAGATTAATCAATGTAGTATGGAAGTTTTATTTGCCTGGCACTAATAGGTGGTTAACTGGCACCTTGGGTTACCAGGGGCCTCTCTTGGGAGTCCTGGAAATAGTTGTTCTCACCTCCAAAAGTATTAACAAAGCCCACCAGGAAATCTTGAATATTAATCTCATCAGAAAATTTTGGGAGCAGTCTGCTATTTGCCCAAGGGCTAGAGGGAATATTTATATTTTCTCATCTACCAGTTTGAGTTAACATCACCTAGAGGCCTTTCCCTTTGTTTATAGTTTAAGGAAATCATTCCATCACAGAATAAATTACAAGACATTTCCAATAAACTCTACATTGTTTTTTTCAGATTGGAGGAGAGGTAGACTGGGATGAGGATTGAGAAAGACAAGGCTGATTGGAATGAGGTAAATAATTTTAGTCAACAGTTTGAAGACATTAAATTTCTCCCCAGAAACCTGTTTAGGTCCATCCCTTCAGGCTCTCACAGATTCAGTACTTAAAACCTTCCAGCAAATGGTTTAGCCCAGACCAGGCCTAGTGGTATTTCCAAAGCCCTGTCATCACCAACATGTGAAGTCTGCTTGTCTGCTCATTTCTGGTACCCCTGGGGCATATCCCACCCAGGGATTCACCCACTGAAGGCTTCCCCTTTAATTCCACTGGAAATTTCCAGAACAGATAATGGTGATGGGGAGGATAGCACCTTCTAGTTTGGAATGTTTTCTCTGACTTAAAGCACTTTATTAAATGTGTTGTCATTTAATCTTTGTAACAACCTTGTGAAGTAGTTATTGCTATTAATCCTGTCTTATGAATAAAATTTGGAGCGATTGAGTGACTTGCCCAAGGTCACAAAGTAAGTAGAAGTGCTAGGACCTGAAACCAGGTCTACCTGGTTCTGAAACCCATGCCCTTAAACACCATGTTATATTGCTGGGTGTTTTTCTTGATTTCTTTTTAAAAAAGATTTATTTATTTATTTTTATTATTTGAGAGAAGGGGAGAGAGAGAGAGAGAGAGAGAGAGAGAGAGAGAGAGAGAGAGAGAGAGAGAAGGGAGGAGGGCCCAGAGAAGTCTTCATGTTTATGCATCATTAGTTCTGACATAGTTTCATTACACACAGGTGGATGTGGGGCCACGAGGGGCAGGAACCAAACTGGGGGGCTCCCACATGAGAGGTGAGAACCTTTGCTGTCATGCCATCCTGGTAGTTACCAGTTGTGCTGCAGTTCAGCATATGGGTTTGCATGGGCCAGGGGCAGGATTTGATCCTAGGAGTTCCCAGTTGCAAGGCGAGTGCTCAACCTGCTTAGCTATCCTGGCATCTCCTTTTCTTGATTGCTTAACTTTACTCCACTTCCTATTAGGGGCTGCCTCCCTGCACTGAACCCAAGACTATTGGATTAGACCCTTACCTAACTTCTGCCAACTCCTTTCCCAAGAAGAGAATATCACTATTGGCCAAGAACTCTTTCAAACTAGACTGACCTCCATAGAACTGTCGTTTGTTCTCATGAATGATTAGAAGAAATGGTTATATCAACCCAGAAGCATCAGAAACCATATCTCACTTACCAGATTAAAACTTCTGGGTAAAATTGTTGGCCCAAATCAGACCCAACTTCTTTAAACATTGTGATTTGAAGCATTGGTCATTTTGAGGAAGCCAACACTATAGCTTGGTTGATTCCTAGCCCTGCCCATTTCTGATATACTTTCTCTCCAACCCTTTGCTGGAGCATGTCTCACTGGAAAGTCCATGAGTTATGGTAGACTCTGAGCTTTGATGATTCAGAAACTCACTTTATTAGCTTTTTGGGTAAGGTGAGCAGATTTTAACATTGGTAAAGCGGGACACCATTGACCGGGGTAGAGGGGGGTCTTGATTAAAAATTTGGTGTATCTCCCGCCATTCCCTAGCTTGTCGTGCATTCTTTCCAAAAATCGGGACATTTTTAAAATGCTGCGGGACGTGGGACAAATTGTTAAAAATTGGGACTGTCCCACCAAAAGCGGGACGTCTGGTCACCTTGTTTTTGGGGCAAGTCATTTTTGGTAAACCTGATCCATTCTATCAATTTCAGAAAAAGAAATTTATGACCAATAAATAATGTCAGTTAATTCATTTTCAATTTTTTTTTCTTGTTATTTCACCTTGTTTCAGGGCATCCCATCTCAGAATTAGGACTCTAAGTCAGATTAGTCATTGGAAGGTTGATTGACAGGCCCAGAATTAGAGCAAAGAAAATAAAATCGTCTTAAATGAGTTTTATTTAGACCTATTTTGTATTCATTCATTCATTTATTATTATTATTTTTAAATTGTTAAATTTATTGGGGTGCCATTGGTTGGTAAAAAGTACATATTGTTGTAAAAATGTACAATTTTACATTACATCATCTAAATATTGCATTATGTGCTCACCAGTTCTCTTCACATACCATATATTTGATGACTTCTCCCTACTCCCCACCTGTCCTATGCCCCCTTTACCCTCAGGTAACCACTAAACTACTGACAGTGTCCATGAGTTTTTGTTTTTTTATTACTTTCAGTTTTATGTTTCACCTATAAGTGAAGTCATATGTTTCTTGATTTTTTCAGTCTGACTTATTTCACTTAATATAATGGTTTCAAGGTCCATCCACGTTGTCACAAATGGCTTGAACTTCCTGTTTTTTTCAATGAATTAGAGCCCTCCTCCCTGCCAGTAAGTCTGAAGATATGATTCAAATCCAAGCTCTGCCATTTATTTTGTTCCATGGTCAGTAGAATGAAAATAATAATATCTTCTGTATGATTCACAATATTTAAGTCAAGGTTACAGGTAAGAATAGAGCTAAATTGATTTTTTAATTTGGAATCTTTTCAAACTAGTTTCTTGCAAGTCACCAATATGATCATTCATCCCTAACTGCCAGTTGTCTATAAAAGGCTGTGGTTGCTTTACAAACTTTAATGTGTCTATGATTCTGCTGGGTGGGTCTGGGAGTCTCCATTCCTAACAAGTGCCCAAGTGATGTAGACGCTAGTGGCCTCACTTAAAAGCAAGATTTTAGACATTTTTGGCCGGTTTCTATGTAAATTCTTTAAAAAAAAAAAGTTTATTTTATTGTTTTTGACAAAGGTGAGAGAGACAGAGACAGAAAGAGACAGAGAGAAGGGGGAGGGCCCAGAGCAGTCTCCATAGTTGTATGTCATCCATTTTCAACATGGTTTTATTCCACACAGGTGGGCAGGACCATGCAGGGCAGGAACTGGGTTGGGGGCCTCCCACATGGGAGGCATGCCCCCTCAAGCCCAGGGCCAAGCTGGGGGGTGAGAACCAAACGGGGGGCCTCCCGCATGGGAAGCACCCCAGTTCAGCATATGGGTTTGCACAGACTAGGGCCGGGATTTGATCCGCGATTCCCAGGGCTGTAAAGTGAGCGCTTAACTTGCTGAGCCATCCCAGCTTCCCAATGTTTTCGTATTTGTGTCCTTTGTGCCTAGCACAGTGTTCAGATTTTATAAATATTTGACTAAACAAAGGCAAACCAAGACTTTGGTATAGACATCAGAAACAGCCATCTGAGCAGGCTAGATGGCAAATGTTAGTATTTGGACACCCTGTGGAAACACGGAGCTCACTTAAATTCTGTTGTATATGCATATGTGCATGTAAATTACCATTCTGGATACTCTCAAGATCCTATTAGCATTTGGGGAAGATACCTGAGCCATGTTTCCTCTGTAAATTATTTCTGGGCTCCTTTTTCAGACTTAAACAATAGGCTGTCAAAATTGTCAAAAAGAGGAAGCTTGTTACTTATGGGAAAAATTATTTCTCATGCTCTTCTATTGTAATAAAACAAAGTGAGCCCTTTCAGAAAGAGAAGGTTGTACTCTTGCCAAAATTGTTGTTTCCAAGGAAAGTTTTACTACATTTGCCCTCAAGAGGATTCAGAAGACCAGGTAAATGAATGCCAACAGGTAGGATGTTTTCAGTCCAAATCTCACATATGTTTGAATTCAATTCAGTACAACAAACAACATTCAGCAGACATTTTCTTCACATCTGGCTTGTGTTAGGTTAGGAGTAGAATGATAAAAAAGACATGGCCCCTGTCCTCAGAGACCTCATAGTCTAATCGAGGCATGAGGTATTTAGACTAATAAGAACAACTCAGTGTGATGAGTATTTAATAAATGTACATAAAATACAGTACTGTGGATCAGAAAGAACAGACTAATTGGAAATATAGGAAAAAATGTCTTGGGAAAGTTCTCCAATTCAAAATGCATACCATCTTTTGGATCGCCTATCAAAAATGAAACTGCAAATATTACCCACCCTTATTCATGTATTAGGCTGGTACAAACATAACTATGGTTTTTGCATTGTTGAAATTCGCTATTTGATATTGGAATACATTCTTAAATAAATGTAATTATATTATATATAATTTTAATGCTCATTTCTCACTTTATTATTTTGTTTTTTTGCTAATGACCTATGACTTGCTGTTATTTTATATTTATTTTAGACTATGGGAATAATATTAGACAAAAAGCAAATTCGAGCGATTTTCTTATTAGAGTTTAAAATGGGTCGTAAAGTAGCAGAGACATATCGAAACATCAACAACACATTTGGCCCAAGAATTGCTAACAAATGTACAGTGCAATGGTGGTTCAAGAAGTTTTGCAAAGGGGCACGCCTCCCATGCAGGAGGAACCTAGCCCGGTTCCTGCCCTTTATGGCCCTGCGCCCTCCTGTGAGGAATGAAACTACATTGAAAAACTAATGATGTTCTACTATGGAGACTGCTCTGGGTCCTTCCCCCCACCTCTGTCTCTATCTCTTTTTGTCAAAAACAATAAAATAAATCTTAAAAAGAAGAAGTTTTACAAAGGAAATGAGAGTCTTAATGATGAGAAGCGTAGTGGCCGGCCGTTAGAAGTTGGCAATGACCAATCGAAAGCCATCATCAAAGCTGATCCTCTTACAAATACATGAGAAGTTGCCTAAGTTCTCAGTGTTGACCATTCTACAGTCATTTGGCATTTGAAGCAATTTGGAAAGGCGAAAAAGCTCAATAAGTGGGTGCCGCATGAGCTGACCAGAAATCAAAAAGATCGTCATGTTGAAGTGTCATCTTCTCTACACAACAACAATGAACGATTTCTCCATCAGATTGTAATGTGCGATGAAAAGTGGATTTTATACCATAACCAGTGACAACCAGCTCAGTGGTTGGACCGAGAAGAAGCTCCAAAGCACTTCCCAAAGTCAAACTTGCACCAAACAAAGGTTATGATCACTGTTTGGTGGTCTGCTGCCGGTCTGATCCACCACAGCTTTCTGAATCCTGGTGAAACCATGCCATCTGAGAAGTGCTCAGAAAATTGATGAGATACATTGAAAACTGCAATGCCAGTAGCCAGCGTTGGTCAACAGAAAGGACTCAATTCTTCTCCATGACAACTCCAATTGCACATCTCACAACCAACGCTTCAAAAGTTGAATGAATTGGGCTACGAAATTTTGCCTTATCTGCCATATTCACCTGACTTCTTGCCAACTGACTACCATTTCTTCAAGCATCTTGACAACTTTTTGCAGGGAAAACACTTCCACAACCAGCAGAATGCAGAAATTGCTTTCCAAGAGTTTTTCAAATCCCGAAGCACAGATTTTTATACTACAGGAATACACACTTCTTTCTTGTTGGCAAAAAAATGTATATTGATGGTAATAGTTCCTGTTTTAATTAATAAAGATGTGTTTGAGCC
>PVKE010025294.1:0-23161 GCA_004027555.1 Craseonycteris thonglongyai | reverse complement strand
GTCAACTGTGGAGACTACTCTGGGCCCTCTCCCTTCTCTCTGGATCTCTCTGTCTCTCTGTCAAAAAACAATAAAAATAAATCTTAAAAATAAAAAAAATTAAAAAAAAAAAGTCGGGAAGCCGGGATGGCTCAGTGGGTTAAGCGCTCACTTTGCAGCCCCGGGGACTGAGGATCGAATCCCGGCCCCGGCCCGTGCGGAACCATATGCTGAACTGGGGAGCTCCCCCAGTTCAGTTCTCTCTCTGTCTCTGTCTCTGTATCTCTCTCTGTCAAAAAATAAATAAATAAATAAATAAAACTTAAAAAAAAAAATAAATAAAAAAAATAAATAAATAAAATAAAAAAAGAAACCCACACATCTCTCTGGATCAAGTTTCCGTTTATAAAATAAACGTACTGATCTCAGAAGTCCCTTCCTGCTCCTGGATTTGTGATCTTTGGAACCTCTAAATTTCCCACTTCTAGATAAAATGATTCCAGAATAAGCTTATTTTAAAGAGTAATCTAAAGGAACTAGTGATACAGGATAATGATGGAGAATCTTCTCTTTTTCTTCTTCCCATGCATTCATTCATTCATCCATTCATTCATTCTTCATCATTCATTGAATGCATACTGAACACCAGACACTTAAGTGCTAGGAAAAAAAATAGGAACATGGTAAGTCATCTTCTCTTAAAAAGTCTAGAGTGCAAAATAGGAAGATTTTTTGAAGAGGAATAGTTTTGCAACACAACAGCACTACACACAGTGTTTATGTGTATGTAAAGGTGATGTGCATGTAAAGGTGATGTGCTTATTCTACTATTCTAGCTAAAACTTAAAGGGGGTGGTCTCTTATTATTAAAATAGAGGAGGGATTCAGCTAATATTGTTTCAAGCATACCCAAAATGTTCCCAAAAGTTAATGGAAAATATCACTGTCTTGTTGGTTTATCCTGGGGAAGAATACTTGTACCATACTTGCCAACATCAAGTCGAAAGAGGATGAACGCATGTGGACTCACCACTTCTCTTCTTCTACTTGGACTCCTACGGACTGGAACTTACTGGGAGCTTTATTTTCCCCTGTTTTCTCAGGTTCCTCAGCATCATCCACCTAAAGAAATAATCAGATAAATAGAGGTACTCCATTTTAGTCATCTCACTTGAAAAACAAATGTCACGTTTCATTAGAAACATCTATAGTACTACTAGAATGTTCTGTATTTGTAACTTTTTTCCTGAAGTATTTGTGTCTTTGATGAAAGCCATCACTATACATGCACTTTGACTGCTGATCTTGGAAAAATGCAATTTTGGTTAAAAAATGCCTAATAAGTATCTATGACTCCTCTATAGATTTGTATGTACTTACCTATGAGCGCTATATTAGAAAGGAGCACTACATGGAAATATTTTCTAGAACTTTTGAATTTCCAGATAATAAAATACAAAAGAAGGAATAAATTTAACTTATTGTAGTTAGAATTATTGATATTGGGAGATTTAGGTATTTACCAGTACCTTTAGATAAGTTACAGAGTATCTTCATTTTCCCCCCTTAAACTAAGCCTTTGAGTATTACTCTATAGTTTCTAAATAGCTATGTATATATTACAGCTCATTATAATGTATAAAATGTGTTCATATATAACTGATAGTGTATATGATAGATTAGGTCTAAACTAAATTTGAAGTAAATTTTATGACTTTTCAGAGCAAATAGGTTTATTCCTCCTTGTCCCCATGTGTTGAATAAATTATTTTTATAAATATAAAAGCAATTCAATATAAGTTATATAAAATTAAAATACAGGCATATAGAGAGAGTGCCAAAAATGCATACACATTTTAAGAAAGCAAAAATTGTATTAAAATTGTAATACTCAATATATACCAATAACAAAAGATGAATACAAGTCATGTTTGACTTCTGCAATTATAAGAGGTGCTCAGAGTTGTGACCATCAGCATCCAGACACTTCTGATTACAAAGAACTTCTGCTTGAACAACAATGATCAAAATGTACACTTGTATCACTCACTGTGCATGCCATTTCCATTTACCGTGAGTCTCAAACTTATCATGAATGCGTGCAGTTGTTAGGGGCATTGAAGGTTCTGTTGCGTACTCACACCTCCATTGTTGCTGTACTTCTACAATGTTCTCCAATTTCAAATACCACTTCAAAATGGTCTTGCCGTCCTCTAACAACAACCATTCTTGCCCCATTTTCTTTGTCCTGCCTGTCACATAGTGACACTAGGATTCATTTGATTAAGGCTATCTTTTTTGTTTTTCCAGTTGCCATCTCTTGAGTGAACGTCATAGTATACAGTACTACCATAATTCAATTCAACTTCAAAAAGTAATACATAGATAACATCTATTAAAATTTGTATAAATTTTTGGCACCCCCAGGATAATATAGAAAGGTAAAGTCCCCCAAGAATCACTGTTATTCCTTTAATGCATATTTGACCATCTTTTAATATATATTACATATAAAAATAATTATTAGTGCTAAATTCATACAGATAAGATTATACTATTTAGTATATTTTTCTGCAATTTGCTTTATTCATTAACACTACCATCTTTTGTATATTTTACCATGTCAGTAGATACAATTTTAACTGAACCTTTTTTTTTTTGGTTACATAAATATTTCTTTTAATGACTATTTAAACAACATGGTCATCAGGGTAACTTTCTCTTTGTTGCTATTACATATAGTATTACAGTTATTATTTCATATGTATCTTTAATTAATTTATTTATTTTATTTATTTTTTAATTTTTATTTTTTTATTTAATTTAATTTGATTTTTTTTCTTTTATGGTTAGCTATTTTTTTATTCCTTTATTTATTTATTTATTTATTTTTTATTGTTAAATTTAATGGGGTGACATTGGTTGGTAACAATTAGGTAGTTTCCAGATGTACAAGTCCACATCACATCACCCATGCATTGCATTATGTGCCCACCTCCCAGAATCACCTCCCCTTCCATCACCATATATCTGGTGCCCACTCCCACCTCCCCTCACAACTCTCCCTCCTCCCTCCTCTCCAGGTAACGACCAAACTATTGAGTGTGTCCATAATGCTGGTGCCCTCTCCCACCTCCCCTCCCACTCTCCTTTCCCCCTCCTCCCTCATATGTATCTTTAGAACAATTATGCAAATGTTGATTCCAAAAAATTCCTAGAAGTAGAAATGTTAGAAGGTACTGAGACTGTTCAGCTATGAGGATGTTGCCAAATTGCTCTTCAAAGCATCATCCTACCATAATCAGTGTGTCTGACAGTATCCAATTCCCTACACCCTCACCAAAGCTAAATATTGGCAAATTTTTGCTAATATCACAGGTGAAAAAATATTTACTGGCCTCTTGTACCTATCAAAGGATATGAATAGGCAATTGATTTATATAAATTAATTGCCTATTCATATCCTTTGATAATTTTTTGTGTTTTTGTCTATTGAGTTGTGTTTTATTTTCTTATTTATAGGATTTCTTTATATCATATAACCTGTAAATAACCCCTTTTTGATTATATATACAGTAAATATTTTCTCCCATTTTATCATTTGTCTTCCAAATTTTGTCCTTCATTGTAGAGAATCTTAAATTTCTGTGTAGTTTAATCTAGGTTTTATGGTTTAGGAATAATTTCTTTACCCTGAGTAAACTTTTTAAAAGTTCTCTCATATTTACTTTTATTGATTTTTTTTTTTACATTTAATTCTTAAATCCAATATCCTGAAATATTTTTGTGTAAGATATAAAGTAGAACTCTAACATTTTCTCCTCCACATAAGTCATCAATTTATATGGCTCCTTTTATTAACTAATCCATCTTTTTTATTTGGGATGCCAGTTTAACCTGTAGCATTCCTATATACTTATATACAGGTGTATTTTTGGTAATTGATCTACTGGTCTTATTGCTTTTCTCTCTCTCTTCCTAATATGATTTCTTAATAAATCTTTTTTTTTTAATATTTATTTTATTGTTTGAGAAAAGGTGAGAGAGAGAGAGAGAGAGAGAGAGAGAGAGAGAGAGAGAAGTGGGGGAGGGCCCAGAGCAGTCTCCATAGTTGTACATCATTAGTTGTGACATTGTTTCATTCCACACAGGTGGATGTGGGGCTGTGCAGAGTGGAAACTGAACTGGGGCCTCCCACATGGGAGGCAAAAACCTCTGCTGCTAAGCCATCCTGGCAGTTACCAGTTGCGCCGCTGTTCAGCATATGGGTTTGCACAGGCCAGGGCCAGGGCTGGGATGCGATCCCCGGACCTCACAGTTGTAAGGCAAGTGCTCAACTTGCTAAGCTATCCTGGCATCCCTGGTAATAAATCTTTTTTGAGAGAGAGAAGGTAAGGAAAGAGAGAACTGGGTAGGGACCAGAGCAGCCTCCACAGCTGCACATCATTAGTTATGACATAGCTTCACTCCACACAGGTGGGCATGTGGCTGCACAGGGCAGAAACCAAGCTGGGGGCCTCCTGCATAGGTGGTGAGCACCTTCGCCACCATCCCAGCACTTACCAGTCAGTTGTAATCCAGCACATGGTCTGCATAGGCTGGGTCCAGGACTCAATCCCCAGACCCTGCAGCTGAAAGGCAAGGCAAGTACTCAACCCACTGAGCTATCCCGGCATCCTCCTTATAATAGATCTTGATATGCTCTGTGGCAAGTCTCCTGTAATTCTTTTTATCAAATGTAATTTTTAAAAATCCTGTGGAGGGCTGCTGGGATAGCTCAACTGGTTGAGCACTTGCCTTGCCACTGCCAGGTCTGGAGATCAAATCCTGACTCCAGCCTGTGCAAGCTTATATGCTGAACTGAGCGCAGCTGGTAGTTGCTGGGATGGCTTAGTGGCTAGTGTTCTCGCCTCCCATGGAGGAGGCCCCCAGTTCGGTTCCAACTCTGTGTGGCCCCACATCCTCTGGAATGAAACTATGTCACAACTAATGATGTACAACTATGGAGACTGCTCTGGGCCCTCCCCTCTTCTCTTTCTCCTCTCAAACAATAAAAATAAATCTTAAAAAAAAAATAAAATTCAGGGGCTGTCAAGATAGCTCAGTGGTTGAATGCTTGCTCCCAATCAAGAGGTCCAGGATGGGATTCCCAGCCTCTAGCCCCTGCAAACCCATATGCTGAACTCTGCAGCACAACTGGTAACAGCCAGATGGATAGGTGGCGAAGGTTCTCACCTCCCATGCAAGGGGCCCCCAGGTCAGTTCTGGCCCCTCATAGCCCCACATCCACCTGTGTGGAATGAAACCATGTCACAGCTAATGTGTACAACTATGGAGACTGCTCTGGGCCCTCCCTACTTCTCTCTCTCTCTCACTGTCTCTCAAATAATAATAATAATAATAAAAGTCTCCAGGCTACATTTGAGTATTAAGTCTCCAGGCTATTTTTGAGTATTAACTTCTAAATAAATTTGTTTTTAGATAGGTGTTATATATTCTTTGTGAAGCTTAATCATGCTGTTTTATAGTTGTTGTTACTATTGTGAATGGGCTCTCTCTGTTCCTTTATATTTTGTTTATTAATAATATATTAAAAAGTTATTGATTTCTCTGTATTTATACTGTATTCTTTTACTTTACTGAATTCTAATAGTTTGTCAGTGGTTTTCATTAGATTTTCTCAATGAACATGCATATTATCTGCAAATAAAAGCAATTTTGCTCTTCCTTTGGGGAAGACATATTTTTAGTACACATCTACCGTATTTTTTGCTCCATAAGACGCACTTCTTCCCCCCAAAAAAGTGGAGGGAAAAGTGTGTGCGTCTTATGGAGCGAATACTGCAAAGAAGAGTGCACGTTGGGGACCTTAATGATGCTGTGGGGAAGCCTGCAGCCAGATCAGAAAGCAGGGACTGCACGGAAGGAGAGCGGGTCCAGACAGGTCAGGTGCGTCTTATGGAGCGAAAAATACGGTAGTTCTTAGAATGTGCCATTTAATCTTTTGCTCAATTAATCTTTTCAACAGTCTACGAAGTTTGTGGTATAACTATCCCCATTTTACATATGATATTATTACAGAGGATGAGAAAAGTGAAGCTCAGAGAGCTTTGAATAACTTGCTGGAAGTCACAGAGTAAATGGAAGAGCCAGAATTTCAACATAGGCAATTTAGCGTCACAGTTTATGCTCTTAACCACAATGTAAATCTACAAATTATTTTCTAATGCAAGGAAATTTTTATGACTACTATTATAGATTGAACAGTTAACGTTGACATAATGTGATGCTTCATACACAACTATTTACCTTTTATTGACATACATTTTGAGTTTTTTTCTTTGTGTTTTAATAGAATTTTTTATTGTGCTGAATAGACATAACTGATGTTTCCATTTTAACCACTTAAAAACGTACAGTTGAGTGGCATTAAGTACACTCGCGTTGTTGTGCTGCTATCACCACCATCCATCTCAAGAATTTTTTCATCCTCCCTAGTTGAAACTCTATGACCCCATAGGAAGCTGGACTTAGTAAACTCAATTCTCAAAACAAGTCTATGAGAGACAGAGGAGGGAACAGGCCCAGGAGACTCAGTCATTTGCCTAGGACAACACAGAGGACCGACCTCTGCTCTTCGTCACTCCTCCAAATCCTTTGGGCTGTGGGTATGGAATGAACTTCCAGGGAGATGTGAAGGCAGGGAGTTGGGGGGTTGGTGGGGTGTGTGTGTGGAGGCTGGCTTTGGGCCCATGCCCCTACTGTGTCCTCTAGTCCCAAGCACCAGGGCTGCGAGTTCTTTTAGGAAACCTGACAACTTGTGTTATGGTAACCCGTAGGTTATAAAAAGTATTTGACTCATCACTACTAGAGAAAGTTTAACTACCCTTTAAACGTGGACTCTGCTGAATGGACTGTGAAAATACATCATTGTTGTGAAACTGCACCTCACCCCTGGCTTTTAGATTTGCCTTGGTGTTGGTTCAGTGTGGATAGATTTATTGGACATCATGCCAAGAAATTATTATTCAAAGGCCACCTGCAGAATGATACTGCACAACAAAAATGAGGGAAAAGAATGACTCTCCTCCATTGGTAGAGAGAAATTTATTTCTAGCAAGGTAAGCCAAGCTGAACAGGTCTGAAAAACAAGTCAGTTTGATCTTATCCTTGAGGAGCAGAAAACAGTGAACTGAACTGAGAAGCCTTCTGAATTACCTACCGTTTTTATGAGATGCATGATTAAATAGCCAACAATTATGCTGGAACTGCTGTGCATTCTGTCCTCATGATACAGTAATATGAGTTACTGCTTTCCATACCATCGGGCTCTTTGGTCTTGCTCTCCCTCCCTCCCATATCTATGAGGAGTGATTCACATTTCTGTTCTCATATGGTTACTTAAGAGAGTTGAACATATTGTACACAACCCGATAACCCAGGTTTTTCTTATATTATAATAAGACATATATTCTTACATACATATAAGATGCCTACTCCTTTGTTGAGAATCAAAACGTGAATTAGGAATTGAGGGCACTTGCTTGACTATTTAATCATCTTACACATTCAAGTTAGAGAACAAAAATAATAGCTGCTGATAAAATCTATAGACAAAATGCCTTCATAATTTTTTCATCATATTTAGCCATGTAGGGAATGCTGGGATGGCTCAGTGGGTTAAACGCTCACTTTGCAGCCCCAGGGTCCGAGGATCAAATCCCGGCCCCAACCCATGTGGACCTATATGCTGAACTGGGGTGTGCCCCCAGTTCAGTTCTCACCAGGGCGAGCTTCTCATGTGGGAGGCCCCAGGCCCAATTCTTGCCCTCTGCAGCCCTGCGCCCACCTGAGGAATGACACTATGTCAAAAACTGGGGGGAAAGCCAGGATGGCTCAGCGGGTTAAGTGCTCGCTTCGAAGCCCTGAGGACCAAGGATCAAATCCTGGCTCTGGCCCAGGTGGACCCACATGCTGAACTGGGGTGTGCTTCCCGAATGCGGTGAGGCCCCCAGTTCAGTTAAAAAATAAAACAACAACAACAACAACAACAATAACAACAACAAACTGGGGAAGCTGGGATGGCTCAGCGAGTTAAGTGGTAGCTTTGCAGCCCCAGAGCCTGAGGATCAAATCCCGGCCCCGGCCCATGAGGACCCATATGCTGAACTGGGGAGTGCCCCCAGTTCATTTCTTGCTGAGACCTATGCGGGAGGCTCCCGGCCCAGTTCCTGTCCTGTGCAGCCCTGTGCCCACCTGTGGAGTGAAACTATATGGAAAACTAATGCTGTCAACTATGGAGACTGCTCTGGGCCCTCCCCCTTCTCTCTGCCTCTCTCACTCTGTCAAAAACAAACAAAAATAATAATAAGGGAGTCCAGCCCCAATAATTTAAAAATCTTGTTTCACACATAGCTGTATCATCCAAAGTGGCAAGATAGCAAATCTGGGTGGGGGGTGGGGGGAATGTTACATTTCTTAGTTTGGAGTTTCTGTTTCAAAGGACAGAAAGGGAGGCTGTTACCTGTATCCCGATAGACAGGCATCGATTTTTCTTAAAGTGATCCTTCTTCCTGTCCTCCGTGGTGATGGTGGCTATGGTGGTTGTGGTGGTCACGGTGGCAGAGTTGTTGCTCATGTGTTGACTCGCAGGGCCATGGATCTGGGCATTTGCAGCTTCGATGGCAGCTGTCAGAGCCTTCATACTGTCCAGGCTCTCCGTGGAGTTGCTCAGTCCAGACTGGCTGATAATATCTCCTCGCTGGCCCTGGCCATCCATGTAGGCATCCTGGGCAGACTCTGTGCTACTCTGGGCTGTGATAGAAATGAAAGGTTTCGTGGTAGTTCTGGGTGGGACTGGAGGTGGTGTCTTCTTATATGTTGTAATGCAAGATGACACTGGAAGACAGTGAAAACAAAGACACTGTGATTGCTGCATGAGTTGTAATTTCTGATATTGTAACTGACGTCCATTGGAAATCAAGGCACATGAAACACGCTAAAACTTTTAACATGAACACAAATCCATCCATTGACAGATTAAGTGAGATGCCTGCTTAGACCCCTAGGGGCCTCCATGAGGGGATAACCCCACAAAAGTAAGGAGAAAGAGACCGGAGAAGTTTCTGAAATGGACACAAAGTAGACATGATTAGCCATCTGTAGAAATCTTCCCAGGCAACAAAGCACCCTGAGAGATAATATGTACACATGAGTAAGGCCAGGCTAGTCTCTGCCTTCTCAGGAAATTATTAAATATAGTTCATATTAAATGAAGTAACTCATTAGAGAAGATTCTGGTGGTTGATAAAAAACATTGGAAAAAATAGGAGGAAAACAAAAAGGGGTGAGCACGTCTAATCCTAGTAACTGTATGAGGTGACTGGGTGGTGGGTGCACAGCACGCTGTCATAGCTTCTTGTACTCACTTTTATCAACACCCAGTTTCCCTTCCTCTTTCCCTCCCTTCCCCTTCTTCCTTTCTCTGCTCTCTCTCTCTCTCTGTATGCTTGCTCACTATATACAATTTTGTTCTGAATTTTTTGGTTGTGGTTTCTGAGCAGAATTACCTACTGAGAGGGAATGCAATGTACCAAAATCTATCGTAAAATCAATGTACAACATAGTTTATAAACCAGTCTCTGTGTTTGTGTGGTCTGTTTGAGCCTACTCGCTAATGTGCTGTCCTTCAGCGTGACTTGTTCAACTCCACGGCCTGAATCTGTGCAGTGAGCTGTCCATTTTGGACCTGTGCGATTTCGTTATGGTCCTCCTTGAGGCTGCAGCTGAAGCAGCCGCTGGGCCCCCTCTCCAACCATGTGATTACAACCCCGAGGGTCTTCACTTGATCCTAGCCAAAGGCTGAGAAGCAATACCCTGAGGGTCTTGAAGAAGCATTACACTAGTCCTGGGCAGGCTTTTTCAGGGCAAGGGCTACTTCTCCAAGTGTCACAGTCCACTAACTATTTTATTCAGGTGGTCACCCCCAAATTGCTTGGTGGTCCACAGGTGGACCATGATCGATGTTTTGCCCAGCCCTGCATTGCACACTGGTTTTCAACTTTCCATCTGGGGAGCATAATGTAGGAAAATACAGATCAAAATGAATTATTAAGTTTCCAAGTGGGAACTCCCTGCCAGTAAACAATACCTTCACCAGCTTTCTAAAGACTTTTGTTTCATCCCTTTAAAACATAGTTCAGACTATTGTGTTTCCACTACTTTCTCCCTGTTCCCACTGCTAACCCCACCCCGTCCTTGCCTTTTCCATTCAGCTGGAGTCACTGCTATTATACTAAGTCAGTTGTGCCTGACCATATAATCCCAACTTTTTTTTTTTAAGATTTTTATTTAGTGTTTGAGAGAACGTAAGGGTTGGGGGGGGGGGGGCGGCAGGGGGAGGGCCCAGAGCAGTCTCCATAGTGTACATCATTAGTTGTGATGTGGTTTCATTTTATACAGGTGGTTGTGGGGCTGCATGGGGTGGGAACTGAACCTGGGGCCTCCTGCATGGGAGGCAAGAAACTTCCCTGCCATCCTGGTAGTTACCACTTGTGCCGCAGTTTAGCATATGAGCTTGCATAGACTGAGGCCAGGATTCCATCCCCAGACTGCATGGTTGCAAGGCAAGTGCTCAACCTGCTGAGCTATCTGGGCATCCCCCAACTCTTTACCCATGGCTCTAGATGCTACTCGGGCCACCTTGCAGAATGAAATACTTGCCTCAATATTGAGGATGTTTCTTGAGGCCACTCAAAGGTCGCATCCAGTAATTAACAATAAATAGAAAGATCCTGTTATACTGTCCTGCTGCCACTGCCCTATGATTCAGCATAATTTCTTATGATGTTTGACCATAAAAGAGACAGGGACAGAAATGTTTGTCTACTTCCCAGGGATTGCCTGAGCGTTGAAGGAAAAACCACACATCAATGTTGCATTACAATATCATAGCACTCTTGGGGACGTGGGGGAGAGTAATGTGAATAATACATACATAATCACCTCCCAGTTACCGGGGATGGAGGACTGGCAGAGGCTCACCCCAGGAAAACCTTCCCTCTAAGGTTAGTACATAAAACATACACCTTTATATTGAAACAGAGCTCAGCAAGAAGCAGTCCTGAGGCAATGTGACCGGTGGAGGCTCACACCCCCCTTCCGGTGAGGGACCAGGAGCAGTCTGGTCTCTGGTTTTCCCGAGGCCACAGTGAAGCTTCTGGCCAAGTAATGCAAGCATGTGCATTGTTAATACGCACAGTTTCGTTCACTGTAAACACTGAGGAGCTACCCTCTGCTTCCTAGGAATGTCTGAACAGGATAGCCCTGTTCAGGATAATGCCAAGTCTCAGTTATTCATCTGAAGACTAGAGTGGGTGACAGGGGAAGTGACTATAATTAGGATTGAATCTGTCTATTCAAATTGAATGAGACTAAACCATTTTAGTACTTTTCCCAAGATAAGCCTTTACAATGTGAACTCACTATTGTTCAAAATAGGTTCTCAGAACATTCAGTTCACTCATATTCCAAAGAAGTTAAATGCCACATTCTAACATCAGACATCCGATCTTTTGGATGATTTACTGCTTGTGGTTAGCTGTCAGCTCCCCTCAGTTTTCTCTTTCAGTATGGACAGTCTGAACTGGACAATGCAGGGATGCCAGGATAGCTCAAGCGGCTGAGCACTTAACTCACAACCGGGAGGTCCAGCCAGGGTTCAGTTCCCAGCCCCGGCCCATGCAAACCCATAGGTTGAACTGCGGTGCAACTGATAACTGCTGAGATGGCACATGGCAAAAGCTCTCACCTCCCATGCAGGAGGCCCCTGGTTTGGTTTCTGCACTGCATAGCCCCATATCCACCTGTGTGGGATGAAACAATGTCACAACTTATGATCTACAACAACAACAACAAAAACCTAGACAATGCTGCCAAATAGAGTATCATTTCATTTGCTGTGATTTACATTAAAAATTCTGCCACAATATAAGAGTGATATGGGTAGAGGGGCTATTTGTTTCCAGTGTAGTGACTGAGTTTGAGGACACTCCCTGGGACCAACTGCAATTTGGTGTCCTCTGATGGCTGTTGTCAGCTCCTCTTCAATATCTACAGAGATAACTCGGAACACTTTGATCAATGGAGACTTCTAGAATAGATGGCAACAGCAATGCTAGCAATTCACTAGGTTTAAACTGGACAGGGAGAATCCTGGGGACATGGTTTCCCTAACAGGCTGGCCCAACCCCAATGCCCAAAGGTGGTAAGGATTTAAATTGTCCCACTTCGAGTAAGGGAGTTGACCAGAGGACAGGAGCCACCCGCCACGGTGGTGCATCCCAGCAGCTCATGAGGTTTGACTGCAGTGTGGAGCTTGATGCAATTCTGCTGCAGGAATCACTCTCAAAGAAGCGCCACCTGCTAGTCATCAACTAGGAATTTAAAAGGAATTCACATCTTTCAGATTGTCTTTTGAAGCAGAAGATCCAACACACAGCTCACACTTCTCACAGTTTCCTTCTGTCTCATGCCTCAAATGCTTTGCATACAAGACTGCTCTAGAAACTCATACCACTAAATCTGCCAATTATTCCCAGCATCACTCTTTCCTAGCTTCTCAGGCTAAGCCCTAAACGTATCTTCTCTCCTAAGGTTTTTTGTTTGTTTTAAATTCTACTCTCAGGGATGCTGGGATGGTTCAGCGTTGAAGCTCTTGCCTTGCAATCTTGAGGTCCAGGGTTCAGTTCTCAGCCCTGGCTGTGCAAGCCCCGCATGTAGTACTTCGGCAAAGCTGGTAGCCACAGTGGCGAGGGTTCTTGTTTCCCATGCAGGAGCCCCCCAGTTCAGTTCCTGCCCCCCTGCAGCCCCACATCTACTTGTGTGGAATGAAACTATGTCGCAACTAATGTGGTACAACAGTGGTGGAGACCGCTCTGGGCTTTCCTCCCTTTTCCTGTTCTCTCTCTCTCACACCTCTCAAAACAATAAAATAAATCTTTAAAAACACTCTAGTCTCTGTGTTTCACACCACCCGTGTCCACTTCCAGAGATTGCCCAGGCCAATTCCCTAGAGATAAATCTTTCTGCCAAAACCTTCCGGAAAAAGGGAGCTAAGACCCAACCAGAATTAGCTAGTTTTTGATGCAGGAGCAAACCATTAGACCTTGCCCTTAGCCTGACCCCCAAACTCATTGTAATAAAATCATAATAAAACAGCCATAAAAGCATCCCTCCTCCCTCTGAGTTTTTCTGTATGCATTCTGGGAAGAAACATGTGCAGTTAAAGTGATGTAATGAAGACCCTGTCTATCAGGACTGTCAATCAAAAGACCCCACACACCAAAGGGTGTTCTTTTTTTCCCAAGGAAAGGCAATAAAAACTGCTCAGCCTTTGTAATCCGCCCTTTCAGCCACCTCTTCTTGCTCCAGGCCCACTTCTATCTCTTGAGGTGTACTTTTTCTACGTTTACTATCAATAAATTTTGCTGCTTACCCTTAAAAAAAAAACAAACCTCTATGCTCACGATTCAACACCCCGAATGACATAGAATCCCCTGAGGTCTTGGTAGAGGAGGGTAAAGCACAAGTTAATAAATCTTGTCTGGTCACAACTGAAAGAGAAATGAATAGCTTATAGACAGTGAGTGAAACACTTCATTTTTTTTAAGAGTAACATTCTCAAAAAAGGTTGATTACAAATACAAGTGCTCTTTTTATTCAAGTGGAACTTGAAAAAGAAATGATGTTGTAATGAATTATTATTATTGCTCTGTTTCGCTCTGGTACGTTTACCTGTTTATTGTAAATAAAATGAAGTTATTTCCCTTCTCTGGGTCCTGATGTTATACTCCCTCAGCTCAAAGTTGGCTGAAAGGACTCTACCCATTTATAAGAAGAGTCAGCAGCGTTCCAGATTTTAATGACACTTTCATTCAGATGATACAGCAGAGCACAGAGACACACAGTTGGTTTTACATTTGAGTTAGAAAATTATTTTTAAAAAGTCACAGAGAAAACAAATGAGAACCATTTTCTATCCTATTTCAGCTTCTAGCTGACTATTCAGTATTATCTCTATCTGCAAAGAAAGTTAATGTTAGTGTTGTAAGCTGCAGGAAGGCCTATGTTAGGAATTAGTTTTTTCTGTAGTAATGTTGGCTTTCTGGAAAAAATATGTAGACTCTCTTACCACTCTGGTTATCCTTTATGATCAAGAGCACACATATGTCAGGTGGCAAAACAGATGTCAGGCCACAAACCCACATTCTGTATCTTCTTGTTAATAGTTTCTTACTACCTAAGCTAATGGGTCACAGACTTTAAGCTGTGTTGAAGCATTATTCAGCAGTTCCTGGTTACTAAATTTTAGAAAGTCTTTTGAATATGAGAACAAGCCCATAAGGAACTACAAATAAAAACACAAAAGAACAACAAAAGAATTCCAAAATATACATACACATAGAGTTGTACAGTAGACAAACAACATCTTTTGATGTAGAGAAGTTACCTAAGTTGTTAACCACAGAACAAGCTGTGATTTGATCTCCCTTTGGTGGTGGCAGGCTTCTACACAGAAGTCATGGTCAAAGCATGGGCTTTGTACCAGATGGTCTACTCATACTGAGCTGAAGACCACCAGTGAGAGAAGGGGGGCTTCAATTTACTGCCTCGTTTCTGTTGAGGGGAAAGGTATCCTGAGTCGGGTGATTTGGTCCAGCTGAACAGCAGTTTAATAAGCCCTTAATAGGAAGTGCTTTATTAAAAAGGCGACTTTGATAGTAGGGTGCTGGAACTGGTTCCTATCAGCTTGCTAGAGTTGATTGTGCACATCTCTTCCCAAGTCTGTGTTCAGTGACATTTCCTTGATAGCTTGACAATGACCTTGGTGTGAGTATCTATGCCATTGGAAACTGGCAGATGCTATAAACCAGTAGAACTGGAGAACTGGTTGTTAAGCATTTCCAGTACACCTTTTGGCAAAGAGGTGCTATTTAAAATGTGTTCCACAAGGATGCTGGGATAGCTCAGTGGTTTAGCACTTGCCTCAAAATCGTGAGGACCGGGTTTCAATTCCTGGCCCTGGCCCGTGCAAACCCATATGCTGAACTGTGTGGCTCCACATCCACTTGTGTGGAATGAAACCATGTCACAACTAATGATGTACAACTATGGAGACTACTCTAGGCCCTCCCCACTTCTTTCTCTCTCTCTCTTTCTCTCACTCACCTTCTCTCAAAAACAATAAAATAAAAAATAATAAAATAATAAAATAAAAATAAAAAAGCACAGACTGGTGTTGATTCACAAACTATTTGATGAGTGTATGGTAGGATACACCATGAAAATTGAGAGTAAACTTTTAGAAACTTTTATAGCAATTCTACAGAGTAGTTTGTCAGTTGAACCTAATGAAAACTGTAGGTTTGTTTTTTCTTGTCTTATTTTTTAAATTTCTTTTTTCCAGTAATTCATTTTTGTTAGATTTTAGCAAAATATTGAACTATAACAGATTGGACATCAAATAGACAGACAGACTGATCCATGATGGGAGATAGTTGGACAAGCAGATACAAAACATTTGCAAATCCAGTGGACACAACAGAGGTAGTGCATGTGAGATGAAGAACATATTAGAGGTAATTTGAAAGTACAGACTACTTTAGAAAGCAAACCTACGTAAAGAGGACAAAAGAAAAAAAAAAAAGAATTGTGAAAGGACCTAAACTTAGGACATAAGAAATTAATGCAGAAATGTAGGGTGGGAAGAGTGTATTTGTAGTGTTAATGAGTCAGGTAAGTTGCCTATTTTATTTCTAAGAAGGTGTATGTGAGTAGAAGTGTGATATCTAGAAGTATGGAAGGAAGGATCCTTGGGTTGCATTTCACTGGGAGCCTCTCTCATCATGGGGAAATTGAAGGGTGCACGGAGAGAAAAAGCTTATCTTATGAGGAATGGGTTAAGGAAAGGGGTCATTTAGTTTGCAACAGAAGAAAGACAGAGGGTTTTAAATTATTTCGAAGGTTACTGTGTAGAGTATGGCATGGACTTGTTCTCTGTGTGACCTCAAGGGCAACCACCAAAGTGGAAGCTTAGAGAAGCATAAAGACTAATTCCCCAGTAGTCAGTTGCTGAAAGATGGGGACCTGGCTGGGGAGTGAGCACACCCAGTCTCTGAAGATGCTCAAGCCCAGACCAGCTCACATTTTAGCAGGGGAGTTACTGAAATTGTACCACCATCTTGAGGGGGACTGAAGTGGGTGACAAGATTTCTTTCAAACTGGAGCTCCTGTGATGTTATGACTATGAATACAACCTAGAAAAGAATGTGACATGAGACCAGTGTAGTGCTGAACAGCTGAAGAAGCACATCAAGAGAGGATGCCAGGGGCCGTTGCCAGCAGGGCTATTTGTCGCAGTAACACATGTTCTGGTATCCTGGGCACCCATTTCGGCTTAGATGAGGCTACAAGAGCCATCAGAGAAGTTCACGGCTATGTGCAGTCAGTAGGCCCTGAGGCTGACCTTACAGTGATTTGTGGAAGTCACGTTCCCTGCGGTGATGTGCTGCCCATGCTGGACTCCCCGACCCAATGCCAATCAAAGGTGTGGCCCCTGTCCTTCACAGGACAATAGCATGGATCCCAGTGAAAACAGAAGTGGATGAGATGGAGACTTGTCCATACCTTTGATCTGCTATTAGATCAAGTTAATCACCAGAGTGAATCCTTACTTAAATACACACTGTGCTAAGAATGTACTAGACATGGTCTCATGACAGAGGAAGACCTCACTATCCCATGTGTTTGACGGTAACACTGAGTCTCAGAGTAGGTGACTGACTTCTCTAAGTCATACAGTGGCTGAGTGGTAAGTAAGCAGACTCAGGGCTCTGCACCCATCTTCTTCCCCAACCCAAACCACTTGTATTCATCCCACTAAACCTTCCGCTTCAACACCTGTCTAGTGAAACCTAGTAATTTCCACGAGGAACTGCCAGGAAACTGTCCCTAGCCCAGTACTTTGTGCCCTGCAGAAACTTGTCAAAAGTTTGAGGAATGTATGAATTTGGAGTGGTCAACAAGGGGTGCACAAGCTGGGGGTGGGGTGGGGGGAGCGTGGGGGAAGGGGCATTAAATGTAAAAATAAACAGAGAAAAAAAGGAGAAAAATACTGTAAAAAGGAGAGAAATGCCACAAAATACACACGGAAAAATGGCCCCCGTGTTCCAAAATATTTACAGCTTCACATTTACAGGCCACCCAAAGTGTGGTGGTCCGTGGTCCCTGCCCTGCCGGCGTCATGGAGAGAAGGGGTAGGACTCTGGACCCTGCGCCTTCTCTCCCGGTTAGTTTTAACCCAAGGGACGTGGCTAAGAGAACAGTTTCCCCTAAAGCCATCCTCCACGGAAACCACAAAGGCTAGCTAACCTTTTCTCCATGGAAATAGAAAAAAAAGCGGGCTTGTGTGAGCGTGTAGGGGGAGGAGAGGGAATGTGGACAGAGAGGGAGGGGCGGTGTAATAACTCTTGTAGTCATAAGATTTGCCAGTTGGTAGTTACTAGTATTCCAGACACTTCCTAATGCCAGACAAATGCCCCAAGCCTCAGCATGTCTGGCTCAGAGATCTATTCAACTGATAGCAGCCGTTTCTTGTGGGGGAGAACAGACCTTTCAGGGAGAGCAGTGCTCTGAGGCTAATCAAACACAACATTGTTCTAGAAGGAAGAATGGAAAGGTCTGTTTCAGTCATAATTTTTTTTTTTTTTTAAAGAGGCACGCAAGTTGTTTTAGCAAGTTGCTACAAACTTGGACTTCCTGAGGTGAGCCTGTTGCTCTCACAGTACCTGTCCCATCCCAAAATCCAGAGAGGGAGGGATCAGAAAGTTAGTCATTAAAACAGAAGAGAAAAAAGCCCCGAGCACTTCATGCCTGGAAATGATGTAAGACGCAGCCACTCCTCTGTTAGAACTACAATCAAACAATTCTCAGGCAATCCGCAGCAGCTGCTCTCCAAATGTCAGCACCAGCCCCGTCAACAGAGTTTGCAAGCCACCAAGCCAAAGGACTTTGTGCTGTACCTTTATCGCCCACATTTTCCCCAAGCGCTCTCAGGAACCTGGCAACAGGTAACGTGGCAACCTTTGCTTTATAAAATGGCAAGTGGCATGATTTCAGAGAACAAATGGATTTTTTTAAAGCCAGCTGGATCTGCAGGTTCCCCCACCCATCGCCCCTTTCCGCTTCGCAACCCAACCCCCTCCCTCTCAGCCAAAAGTCTGAGAAAACAAAGTTGGGGCTGGCAACCCTACTCTTGAGTGCCCCCTGGTGGCCAAGCTTGGAACAGCATCGATGTACCTTGAAATCCTCTGCTCAGCTCCAAGGTAAGTCACGCTGTGGAAAGCGGTGCACGTCTTTGCTGAACTTATCCCCTCCCCCGCCCCCTAAAAAACTAAACTAACAAAACAGAAGGAATAGTGGAAATCAAGACCCAGACCGTCTTTTTTTTAAACTTATCGCCTTAACAAAAATTTTACGATAGCGGCAGGGTAAAATCCCTGGGTTGAGATTGTAGATTTCGTTTAAGGAGCAGCCGGTGTTAATTTTTTGTTAAGGTGGCAAGTTGGAAAGCAAGAACTATTGTAGCCGTTGGGTTAGGCGGATGGCAGTGAGGATTAATAGCCAAGAAACTGAGGAATCCTGCTGGGTGGGACTTGCATTTTCCATTTTATCGGAATTTGTGTGTTGCATGCAAAAACCTTTCTCAGGCAGAAGCATTTCTAATTCAAATTGCTGGCTTGCAGTTTAGCTATTTGCAAGGATTACTTAGGATTTCCAGACTGTGGGCCCAGCCTCCCAGAGGGCACACCTTGTAGCCCTGTCTTAATCTTTTATCTCTGTATGGGGCAAACACCCACAAAACTGTATTTTCAGTCAGTCCTTTTCTTCTCAGGTACTCCTTCCTCTTCTTTGTCTCTGATTTGGAGGAATGACTACAGTTGTGAGCTGCTGATAGTTCCCGCTGGCTGTGAGAGCATCCGCTCTCTCTCCCTCTCTGGAAATGTTAACTGGAAACTAAGAGAGGCTCAGATCAAAGGAACTGCTCTCTTCCGAAAGTTCCATTAATTAACTAAATTAAAGGAAGTTAAATGATGTTTGGAGTAGAGTCGTTTTAGAAGGCCCAGGGCCAGGGCTGAGGTCTAAACTTCTAATGTGGACTTTTAATAAAGCTTGGCAACAGGTTAAATAGTATTAGAAATTGAGGGTTACCATATGTAAAACCAGTTGTTGCCTGAAATCAGTCATTTCAAAGGAACTTCTTGAAAGTAGACAGACATTTGGCTAGAATTTGCCTAGACCATTTAATACTAAATACAGTACGCTGTTCACTGGAACGCTAAGCAACCAGCACTCCCAAGCAACTGGCAAGAATCTCTAGCAACCGGCAGTTTTTTGTTGCTGGTTGCTTGAGTTCTGGTTAACTGAGCATCTGTTCACATTTATCCGGCCTCTGCCAACCCCCCTGGGTGCTGGTTAACTGAGAGTCTACTGTATTACAAACCCAGGCTCTGAGTAAGAGTCATTTGACCGGTAGCTAAGGTGAGTCAGAGCCTCTTAGAACTAGGCACACATGTTGAAGTCAGGATGTTGAGAACACCAGGCTTACTAATTTGGAAGGCAGCGCTGTTGCTTCCAGCAGGGAATGCGATCAGGATTTCACGGTTCATTTTCCCAGCCTTTCCAACAGGTGCTACTGAGTCATGTCCACAAGTGACTGCCCTGGCAGTTTCATGTGTTAGGATTAAATTTCCATTTGTTCTATGATTTTATGAAGTGATTTGTACCACTGAAGCAGATACATCACTTCCTCTAGGACTTAGGGATTTTTTTTTTTTTTCAATGGTTGTGACATAGTGTGTGTGTTTTTCAAAATTTGTCCCAGCCAGGTCTGCAGGTTTTCCTGAGTTGAATGGACTGTTTACAGGAGGGGAAGATTTGGGGCCCAAGGTCAGGGTTGCTGAATTATATAAGGTTTCCTGTTTGGGCAGCTGCTCTACTAACTCCTCAGGTTAGGGCTGACTGAGTCTTGTTGCCTAGGGACAGTGCCAGAGCAGGGAAGGGAATTTTTCTTGTAAGCTTTTCATCAACGAGCTTTCGTTTCTTCTCATATGTCACTTCTCAGCAATACCTTCCTGTATTCTTTGTTAGGTGATTCTGCCCCCCGCCCCTCCCCCCCCCCCCAACTGGACTGAGACAAAGGAATTAGTTAAGGATGTAAGATTCACTGGGTCAGATGTTGTTGTCTGTTTTATTCCTGATGTGACCACAGTACTTGAACATGTGTGGCACATAGTAGTACTAAGCGTGGTAAATACTTGTTACATGAAGGAATGGACAGGAATCAGATGAGACTTCCTGGAAAAGAAGAAAAAGGGACCTAACCAGTAAAAGGAGGTCATCAGGCCTTCAGTAAAGTGAATACTCACCAAAACTTTTTAGTGATTGTGGATGTTGCAATATAGTCTCCTGTCACCAGTGCCCACTTCTGTTTGGCAACGGCCAAGAGCAACTGTGACTGGCCAACTTCTGACATGGAGCTAGTATGTGAAAGCCCAGCTTAGTATCAGTGGAAACCAGTTGGTCCTATGGGTTATCCACCTCATTTCCTCCATCCTCTGCTTGACTTTATCGTAGGCACAGAGCAAATGGCTCTGTGGGCGTCCCATGATGATAACTGCCCTTATCTTGTGCTGCTGCCTTTTTTTCTCCTTAGTTCCTTTCACTCATTATTCTTTAACTTCTTATTATTCTGTGCCCTGCCTGCTTGCACAAGATGAATGGATACCTGAAATCCAGGGAACTTTCTTTACCTCCTGGTCTCATTTCATGAGAATTAATACTCCCTGCACAATGGGACCTGGATCCTGGAATACAAGGAAAAACATGGAATAGAATCTCACAATCAAACGGGACTCCCATCATGTAGCTGTGTGTCTGGTAAACAAAACAGAACTCTGGTAAACAAAACAGAACTCAAGTGTACCTGACTCCGAGGCTATATGGAGGAAGCTGGTTGGTTCTAGATGGGAGCTGGGTTTCGGGAATGTGTTGCCAACTTGTCTCCCCTGAGAGGGTGAGAGAGCTGTGCAGAGTGAGTGACACCTATGTGCAAAGCAAGGCAGGTTGTGTCTGATGAGAGTAGTCAGGTGAAGCCCAGCTAAAACTTCAGGTTGAATTTATCGCTAACCTCTGCTCACTGGCAAGCTCCCAGGCTTTGAGAGAAGGCTGACCTGTCAAAGCAGCCCACTGCTACTGCCCTGTGGACAGAGGGCTCGGAGGGAGGGCTAGACCTGGAGCAGAAGTTTCCACACAAGACAGGCTGGATCCCCTAAACCTGGGAAAACAGGATGTGTGGGGAAGTAAAGAAGAAAGAAAATGCATCCACCATTCCTTCCTGTTGGTTTCCGCATGATGAGGAATAATTACCTGGGTCAGGACAGCAGGGCATGTGGGAGGCCACAGGAGGCCCGGGGTTGTGGGTCTGTGTAGTTAGGCAGTTAATTATTCATCTTACTCTTTTCCTCTTCCCTCCCTGAAACCTGCCTTTTCAAAGTCAAAACAGGAAAAACTATCTGGGTTAACCTATGAAATACCATTTCTATCAGCCCACTTGGCCCAGAAAGGATCCTAAGTCCCCAGCCTTTTATTGACTCTTAAAAAACAGAATTAGCACTTCAGTTAAAATGATACCTCATTATCCAGCTATGTTACTGACAGACGAGGACACAGATCCAGGTGACTTGCAGGCTCTTCCTGTCTGTATCACACTGTAAGTATGAGTTCAGTTCCTTGGCTTCCCTGGGCCACATTGGAAGAAGAACAATTGTCGTGGGCCACACATAAAATACACTAACACTAATGATAACTGATGAGCTAAAAGAAAAAAATTGCAAAAAATAAAATCTCATAATGTTTTAAGAAAGTTTACAAATTTGTGTTGGGCCTCCTGTGGGCCACAGGCCGCAGGTTGGACAGGCTTCCTTACAGCTAAATGTAAAGGGTCACTTTAACCCTCTCAGTGCTACCTTCTGCCAGTAATTTAATGGTCTATGTATGAGCCGATATATCAGCCCGCCGCACTTTACGCCCAAATGCAAAAGCTGATATGTCAGCCGTGGCACTGAAAGGATTAAGACTGCATTTAAAATTACACTTTACATTTGGGTTTTTGTCATTTGCCAATTAAGTTAAAATAAACTAGGAAACTGGTGTGGCCAGTGCTAAAATCCATCAGTTGACTCTGCCTCCCACCATCATGGTCAGTCGCTGAGTTTAATAAGCCTGCATTGTACCTGCAGTCCCAATTCCCCAAGTGACAAGGAGGCTGGAGAATCTGGGTTGCCCATGTTCTTGAGGGTCAGGTCTTTCTTTCTATGCCTGCTTACTGATCTTTGAAAGAGCTGCCTTATATGTCTGCCCTTAAGATTCACCTTTGAACCCTGTGAGAACAAGGCCTGCATCCTGAAGCCCTTACTGAGTATCTTTTGGTCAAATGTGCTTGGAATTCAGAACTTTTTGGACCCAAGAAAGCTACTAATATACCTGACACCCCTTGGGTCTGGGGCAACACCCCTAATACCGAACTCTCATCTGTCTGTCTGCAGGAAGCTTTGGAACAGTCACACTGCAAGTAGTTCCAAGGTCAAGTTGAGGCAGTGACTTCCAACTGCAGAATAATGAACAATGTCCACCCCGGATGCCTTGGAACATTAAGCATCCTGGGACTTACTCTTTCAGAAGCAACTCAGGCTCTGCATGCAGCTCTGTCCCAAACAAGCCACATGGAAGGTGGTGGAGTAGTGGTGCACTTGGCCTTGTGGGTGGGCCAGTGTGTATCTCTTTAAGGAAAAGAGGAATCCAAGATTAGCTCTGATAATCATTCATTATCTCTCTTCCCTGGACTGAGTTTGGGGTGTTTATTGGTTTATTATTATACTATGTGTTTCATACATTGCACTCAGAAACATTCATTTTGAGTTTTGTTATAATGGTAATAGGGGTACTAATATAATAGGGGCTTTTAACTGGCCTCTTCCCACCATGTGGAACGATGTCTATACAATATACAGGATTGGGTGGGTGGTCTGGTGCATTCTTACAAACACTTCATATTTGCAAGTAT
>PVKE010025293.1:0-23167 GCA_004027555.1 Craseonycteris thonglongyai | reverse complement strand
TCAAAATTTTTAATCATCAAAGAAAATGAATTTTAACTCAGTTTACTTTGAAAGGCAGGAAGTGGGAAACTCATTTTTGAAGACTGCTAACAACCATAATTAAGGCAAAAAATTGTATATTCCCCCATCACTTAACTAGAACACCACTATCCCAATTCTCTGAGCATTTTAGTCGACAGAATTTCTAGCACATTGCAAATCTGCCATGTCTCAGGATCAGTAAAATTTACTGTGCCATGAGTTAAGGAAGCTGAAGTTTAGTAGTGTTCTAAGAGTTCTCAGTTTAGTAACTCTAGGTACTAAAAGTGAGATCCAAGGACTATCTGGCCATCACCTGGGAACTTGTTAGAAATGTAGTCTCAGGAACCTTCCCTGGCCTGCCTTATAACAGGATGCCTGGGTGAGTGTGAATAAAGTGTGAGAAGCACTGCTGTAGACAAGTGTCTTTCAGACCTGTTGAATTATGACTTATAATAGGAAGTACACATACACACACACATAATTGAAGCAAAGTTTAACGAAGTACTTTTTTCTATCTGTGATGCTTTCTGATACGCTGTTTTTTCTAATTTTATTTTTTAAAATTATAGTCTGGTCTTGACCCACTGGATTGACTTCACTATCTTCTGTAATGGGTCAACAGACCCATATTTGAAAAATCCTAACTTTAGTAAGTGGACAATCACTGATGGAATCTGTGGGTACATAGAGTATATATTAAATAGGGTAAGTAGGCCGGAGATCAGTTAGAAGACTGTGTCAGACAGTTTAGGTTAGAGCTAACTCAAACTTCAGTCACCTGGAAGGCTTGTTAAATAAAGCATAGAGTGCTAGGATGAGGCCTAACAATTGTCACTTTAAACAAATTACCAGGTTAATACTAATGCTGCTGATTTTGGGACCACACTTTGAGACCCTGTGGCCTATGTTAGTAAAGATGGTGATAAAGATAGTGGATTCCACATCTATTTAGGGGTAAAATCTGCAGAATTTGAAGGTTAGGATGAACTGGAATGTGTTAAAATGCTTAGAGGAGATAAATATTGGAAAGCAAGTTTGACTTGGGAGTAATGATGATATTGAAAGAGAGAAAGAATTATCATTTGTTTTATGGGGCTGGTTTACCTTAGGGCAAGAGTGAGAAATGGTTCTTTAAAAAAGAAATACTTTTGCATTTCTAAAAGTTCTCTTGTTTGGGTTTTAATTTTTTTTAAAGCAATTAGAGTAACAGCCCTTTATATTAGAATACTTTTAGGCTTAACTAGGAATGTCAAGGGCATAATTGGTGTAATTTGCCTATGCCCTGTTTAACACCTTCTTTTGCCAGGTGTCACCCATGTCTTTGTTCCCTGTTAGTGAAAGGAGGCTTAGATGAGGACACTGAGTCAGTGACACACTGAGTCACTGGTGGGTAAAGCTGCTGATAGAGTGAGTACACGCCTTTCAGCTTTGTGTGATACTGAGAATATGTCAGTCAGGCTTTGTGTAGTTATGGCTTTTGCAGGGTACTCTGCAACCAACCCTCAGGAAATCATGTGACATTTATTATACTCAAGTGTTGTTACTCAAAGCACTCTTCAAGTGTCATCAGGGTTATAATGAGTTGAGATACAACCTCTCCCAAGTTATTTAATGAATATGAAATGATATGATACAAGGCAGAGTTCAGTTTGAGCTTTAAGATAGTTACATAATAAGGAGATTCAGAAAAGCAAATTAATCACTTCTAGTGGTTATCTAGAAAGCCCCTGTCAACGAAGTGGCAGTTAACTAAATTGCTTTCTTAATTTTAATACTTCTTCATTGTATAAAATGAATGAAAAAATGTTAATATATAAATACCTTATATTTTTAGTTAACTAAAAAATTTTAATATATTACACACATATTAGATACAAATGAAACTGCAAAATCAATGAAAATTCAATTTACAGCATTAATGGGATGAATAATGATATGTTACTGAAATAAAATCCTTGCTTACAATGTTAATTTCTATAGTTTCGTGTTTTAAAGTGAAGATTTGGGAGCTGGGCAGCTTGAGCTTGAAACTTGGCTTTGCTGCTTCCATTCTTTGTACCCATGCACAAGTTGTATATCCTTGCTAGTTTTATCACCTATAAAATGGAGGTTTCTACTTATTGGACTGTTGTGAAGACTGTAAGTTAATACGTGTAAAATTACTAGACAGCTCCAAAAATGATACTACATATGCAGTGATTGCTGGCAATAATTACTGACTACTATGGCAAAGGTTATTTTGAACTCAGTGTTCCTGCCGTTGAACGTCATACTAGTTAGTAACTCAGCTCTCCCACTTGCATTCACATTACTATGAAACTTGGCTCTGATATTGAGTTGTGATATCATTGGCATTCATTGACATGACTGTATCATTAACTTATTTGCCTATGTCTGAGAGAAAATACCTATTTATTAACAAGAAATACAGTTTTCACATGGGCTAGAGTAGTTGAGCATTTTCACTACAGTCAGCAGTCTCACGCTTCTCTCCCTCAGAAAATAACTAGAAAATTGAGTCATTGAGAATGATGTGATGAAGAAAGCCTTGAGTTCTTTCCCTGTGACATAGCTACCAAAAAACAAAAACAACAACACCCTATTTAAGATCAACCTTGGAAGATAAATAGACTTTTTTTTTTTTTTTTTAAGGGAAGGGTATTTAGATGGTGGATATAGCTTAAACACAGGTATGAAAGGAAACATATACCGGTATGTAAGAATATAGTATCATAGGGCTAGTACGTTGTGTGATTTACCCTAGAGCACAGGATATGTGGAAGGGAGTAATGAGAAATTAAATTGGAGAGGTAAGTTCAAGCCATTTCATGGAGGACTTTGCATGCCAGAATGAGAAATCAGGTATGCCCTCTTCTGCTCCTACATTTTTTATAGTTTTTGAGCCATAAAGTTGTATAAACAGAATTGAACTTGAGGAGGATTGGTCTGTAGACATAGTGTTTCTAAAGGAAAGTAAATCAGAGAGAAGGTGATTATAGCCGTTCAGCTACAAGTATCCACAGCCTAAAGAGAGAGGTAATAGGAAGAAAATAGCATATGAGGAATGTCATTATGTTAGACTATAGGGTTTGGCAATATGTTGGATATGAACAGTGACAGAGTGGAAAGAGTTAAAAATATTACCAAGTTTTTAGTCTGAAGGAATGGTAGTGAAAATTCGAAGGAGTTGGGATTGTCAGGTTTTGTGGGAAGTAATAAAGAAGCTTTGGATGTGTTGATTTGGAGTCCAGCAGAATACCCAAGTGCTGGCACCCAGGGGGAAATTGGCAATCCAAGAAGTAGAAATAAGGATAAAAATTTGAGAAATATCTTGCAGATTACAGTTAAAATTGGGAAAGATTACCATGGAAGAAAAGATAAAGAGGACAAAGGACAACTAACATTGAGGAATAATGTACTTGCTTTAAGAAGGAAGGAAAAAAGAATCAGGAAAGGAATAATAGTTCAAGAACTAAGAAAGCTAAGTATTCATGAGCTAAGTCAGGAGAGAGCTGCAAATGGGAGGAGATAGTCTGAAGACTGAAAAGGGGCTATGGGATTTGTGATTAGAATTTACTGCTGACCTGCAGGGCAACATAATATTTTCTCCCACTTCATATATTATGAGATTATAAGGAAATAAAGTGGGAATGGATGTTGAGGATATGGAGAATGTATAAACAGTTCTTTCAACAAGTATTGCCATGAAAGAGGAAAGAAGATGGAAAGAAGGTGATGGTGGGTTCCTAGAAATATTTGTATTGTGTTCTTAGTAGATGAGGATAATTTTAGTTGAGAAAGAGCAGAAGATGATAATTAAGGAATCAAAAGGAGTAAGTGACTGCTAAAGTTCTGTAAGGAGGCTCTAAGGAATATGATCTAGAACACATGGATAGTTTAGTCTTGATAAAGGACATAGATCTAATTCAGAAACAAGGGGAAGGCAGCAGTGAAAGGATATCAGGAAACTGAGGGTGGGGGGGGGGGTGTAGAGGGTGTTCGTAAGAAATTCTCAATATTTTCAAGATAAGGCAAAGGAGTCTGCCAAGAGGAGAGATTGGATTGGAGTTGGGGTTTGCTGGTAAAAAAGGTCTGGAACAGCTACCATGGGGTATTTATTAGAGAATCTGCAGTTGAGTGGAAGGGTTGTGAGGATATAGCGGGAATAATCTAGCATGGATCTTGGTGGAGAGTGTGACTAATTATTTTTCTCCAGGAATATTAAATTCAGTGATAACAAGGAAGGTGAATGCGAAGTGTTGCCCAGGACTGAAAAGATGGCAGAAGATCATGGGGACAAGGGATTCTAATAGTTTACCAAATGCTTGTTGAAATAACAACAGGAACTCCTAGATGGGTAAGGATGCAATTAAAATCTAAAAAGGTTAAAGGCTTTGATGAAAATAAACAGGCTCCTCAGGGGAGGAATAGGAAGTATGACAGGAGTAGAAATTGTGGTTAGTTTTTTAAGAGTTTGAGATGTTGGAGTTGAAGCATGCCTAATGTTGAAGTCCAAGGCTTATGGCATGGATAAAGCTGAAAATCTAATTTAGGAAGGTAGACAGTGTATAAGGCCAAAGTGTTGGTAGATTAATTCACCAAGGATATTGGCAGGAGACAGTGAAGGGACTATTATGAACCTCTAGTCTAGGAGAAGGACGACTGACAAGGAAGATAAGAGGACTGAATATGTCAAGTGCTTGAGCTTCAGCTGAGCAGAGAATAGCTGATGGGTCAAGGCAGAGGAATAGTGCAGAAGAAACAGTAAACTGCAGGGTACTTTAATCTTCCTTTGGGTACTTAAAAACCCTAAACCTACTCTTACACTTACTATGATTTTTGGTAAATTGCCTCACCTTGTTAAGCTTCAGTTTCTTCATCTGTGAAAAACAAGCTAAAAATAATGTCTACCTCATAGGATTATTGTGAGGATTAAATTAGATCATGTGTAATTGGAAAACATATAGCACAGAACCTTTCAGTTTAACTATTAGACGTCCTTGCTGATGTTGCTGACATTGATGTGTAAAAGATATGTGGATCTTGCATAAAGTGGGCTATGCCGTGTCACTGAGTGCAACATAGGATAGATATCACATGTGCCCAATGTCAGTCCTGACACTAACAAGTATTAATACCAATAGTCTTTCACATCTCTCACCTCTGAATAGTAGTAGGACTGACCCACACTGAAACACTTTTTAGGAGTTTGTGTCATCACAAAAATAAGGTTTTTAGTAAACTTGAGGATAGGAAGTATCCATGGAATCAAGGGAAATTGTTCACAATAGAATAAGACCAATAAAATGGGCTAATAAGTTTGTGCCACATCAAAATAACTTATGGGAGAGTTTCATAGACTTCTATTTCTAGAGTTGAAGCTGACAGTGTCAGGGATTAGGAATAAACCTAGAAGACCATGCAGCTATAAAGAGCCAGGCTGATGCTCATGGAAGACATGCAAATATAACAGTGTCCCAAGTGTCAAACTAAGACAGGCTGTAGGAGCTAAGATGAACGAGAAACTACCTTTTTTTTATTAAAGCTTAGGTGCTCTTCAAATGGCCCATGGACACTAAGTTACAGGAAAGCATAGCTTTGAAAATGAAAAAAGTTACATGGAGTTCTAATACCCTTTTTCCTCACCCTTGGGATTTGCTCTGTAGTAGTTTGTTTTTTAAGTGCTTGGTCACATGAGAGTAAATCTTTGACTTAAGACAGTTTGTCTTCTACCTATTGCTGCTTTTCCTTGCTGTGTCTGACAGGTGAATGGCCAGGACCTAAAGAACCTGCTGCACCAGGATGCTGTGGACCTCTTCCGTAACGCAGGCTATGCTGTGTCCCTGAGAGTGCAGCACAGGGTAGGTGTCATTTGTAGCCAACAACCTGGAACCCCACTTTGTGCCGTCTTTGTGAATAAACTCTGTGGTGTAATCCTCAGTGGTATGTTTGACCTTTTTTCCTTTCACTCCCCCTCTTTTGAAGAGCTTGTCTGGCTGGCACAGGCAGGGGTCTTCTGGGACCTTTGCTTATCATTAAAGGAAATCATAGCAGCATGCTTGCAACCCAGGTCCTGGCTTCTAAGTAATGTACCTTAAAGATGAAGCTTGACAACCAAATTAAAATAACCTAGGGCAAGATACGACCAGAATCTTTTTTTTTTTTTTTTTTTTTTTTTTGGTAAGGAAGGAAATGTGTGTCTGCCATTGAACATTCTTATTTATAAGACTCTTAAGTACAAAGATGGTGGGTTGTCTCATACCCACTCACTGTGTGCTTTTTCCTATCACTGCCATGAACCCTGTACTTTAGGTTTGGTGACTGTCCTGACTAAAGCTCTGATGCTCAAAAGTGAGCTCCAGGAAAACAAAAATGGAATTCAGAATTCAGTCAAGGCAGCACCTATCCCTGTATCCACTTCTTAGTTCCTAGTGTTTTATAATTTGGATGATGGGCAAAGAAGCCTGGATAGACATATAATTCTCCCACAGCAAGGATTTCAGAGTGTAATTGCAACACAGGTTCAATGTGTCTTTATAGTTATTCCCTCTTAAATTGATGCTTGGATGTGATTTCTTTTTTCTTAGTTACCTCTGATTCTGTTTACATTCATTCCATATAGATTTTGCCTTTATTTGTGACTAGTATAAAATAGGGGATGAAGGACATGACCCCATCTTAGGAGGGAGTGGATGCCTTTTGTGAACTGGAAAGTATTTTCAGATGATGGCATTACACCTGTGGGCAATTTATGCTTATATAGCAATTAATTTAAATATCATTGCTCAGATTTGTTCTTTTTGTACTCTGATGCCTGATACTCTTTCTAAGTAAACATTTCTAGGAAGATGAATGTCCCCTGCCCCACCCAAGAATTTCCAGGTTTCTTATAGGATCACTAGGCTTCATGTCATATCTTCATGTTCCTAACATGATACACATATAGCTTGGTGGAGATAGTGCAAAAACAGAAAGAGAGAGTGTATCCAACTTACCTTCAGGGGTCCCTTAGGTCAGGAGCACAGCAAGGTTAATGCCTCCCCATAAGACTCACTTTGCTTTCAAAGAATTGGTGATATTGATATCAATTGAGGACAAACAGAGGATGCCCTCCACTAGCTAGTGCTTGGGTTGGCAGCTTTGGTGGTGTAGAGACTACAGACCCCAGAAATGTGTCAGCTGGACACATAGGTCACGAGAGTTAACATTTTTCTTTCCCTCCCAGTTACAGGAGCAGAATGGGCCTATAGGACATCGAGGTGATGGGGAGCCGAGCGGTATTCCTATAGCTATGGTGCTGCTGCCGGTATTTGCCTTCACCGTGGCAGCAGCCTGGGCCTTTCTGAGATACCGGCATCAACTTTGAACAGCTGGCTTTCTTCCGGTGCTCCGATGAAGATAGATTTCTTCCCTTCTCTCACTCCTCCTCCCCTGCCATGCTCCCATGCCTTTCCCTTTCTCTGCATAGCCAACACATGATTTAAAGAGACTGCTTCCCAACCAGAACCTTGGTGTTCAGATCCTCCAAGTCCTCGTATTCTAATGGAAGAGTAAAGGCATTGTTTGAAGGAAAGCCGAAGAACAGACTTGCTTAGAACCAATGAGCAGTTATGTATTTTACTAGGATCGCCAATAGAAGTTCAGCTACAACCCAAAGAGGGAGAGGTCCATTCTTCCCATCGCCATCTGTGATACCTGTTTCCTTAGCTGGCATGCCTCCAAGGCCAGCTGTGTGATCTAAGAGGAAGAGAGGATTTTTCTTTTTAATGATCTTCCTTGGGCAGTTTTTGTGGCCTTTATTTACTTTCAGACTGCATACTTATGTGCCTATGTCAAACAAAAGATAACGAGGAAAACATTTTTACTTTTTTTAAAAACATATATATACACACATATGATAGTATAATAATAATGCCTTTTGGAGAATTAAAGAGGTAGAAAGCGACTCATTTCTAGGTTTCTGATATGAGGGATGATCTTAATTGAAGAGTTTGATATATAGTGAGAGGGAGAGAGCATGATCCTTACAGGAGATCCAATCTGAGTTACTAAAAAAAAGAAAAAACTGAAGCAATTAATTTAAAATCTTAGAAATCTAATTCTCATAATAGCTAAGGTGAAGTTGAGGTAAAAGGCCCTACCTAGTCTAGCTTTGCACAGGTCAGTCTGTTCAGAAAACGTTGACATTAAGGTAAATCTTACCCTGGTGACTTTTGCTACCTCACAGTCCTGTGAAAGGATCAGCTAGAATGACTATGGTCAGGGCTATAGAGACGGGGCCAGACCACCCCAGTGAGAAACCCCCACAAGGAAACAAGGTAGCGTGTGCTGCCAGCGTGGGTCCTGAGCCCTCCCAGGCTGCCTGCCTGGCTCTCTGGTTTCTACTGACAGGCAGAAGCAGAGCAGGGTTGCTGCCTGGCAGCGTGGGCACAGCATTAGCTGTGCCTCTGACTCAGTTAAGCTTAGAGGGTTTGGATTGCTATTTTTTTGGCTTTGTTTTTTTAAGCCTCTACACACTGGTATGGCTTTTAATGAATAAACCATTATGCGGAGAAGGGGAACAAAAGAGTTTTGTGTATTTTAGCGGGTGGGGAAGTTTGGTGGATGTTTCATAGGGAAACCTTGAGAGGCGGCTATAGATGAACGGATGCTAGGAAATATCAAGGTTATTAATGAGATGGGAACTATCATGTTTGTGTGGTGTTGAAGGTTGGTTTTAAAGCACTAAGGAGGGCTGATTTATGGCTTTAACAAAATGATTTCCAAAGAAAGAAAGAAAGGCATTTTTGTCCTTCAGATACACTGGCCAGGCTGTAGGCCTTATATAATCTTGACAGCAAGAGTATGAGGACTTTTCCCTCAGGCAACTAGTTGTGTCTGATTTTTTGCATGGATGATCTAGTACCGTATTTTCCGGCGTATAAGACGACCGGGCGTATAAGACGACCCCCTAATTTTACAGTTAAAACATAGGTTTAGGCCTATATTCGCTGTATAAGACTACAGCCTTGGAAGTGGGGGCTAGTCTTATACAGCGAATATAGGCCTAAACCTATGTTTTAACTAAAATTAGGGGGTCGTCTTATACGCCCAGTCGTCTTATACGCCGGAAAATATGGTATTTTACAGATGTTGTTGCACATCAGCTTTGTTAAGACACCCTTGGAAAGACATAATATACATATAGCCTCCACCCTAATGGGTATTTTGGTTCCAGTTGGGATGAGAACAATTATGTATACAGAAGTGGAACTAGCTGTCTAGGCAGGGCACTGTAAGTTGGTATTAAATTTATATTGCAGACAGCAAAAGGGAACAGTTACTGAGAATTGAGACACTTGAGAAAGTTCCATGGAGGGAGGGAACAAGGTAAGGACTCCTGAGGAGCTCACAGTCTAGCTAGGAGAATTCACAAATATATGAGAAGTTAAAAGTCATCAAGTTATGTAAAAGTTGAAAACAATAACCAGATAAATGGTACTATTCAGAACATGGTGCAGCAACAAAGATGTGCACACAGCCTTCACTTTTTTTAGGAACTCAGAAAAAACTGTTACAACATAATAACATGAGGTTTTTAAAAATAAAAATCCCAGAATGACCTTGCCTCCAGGTCAGCTCTTCATATAGGGAGAAACTTGCTTTAAACAATCTTAATGTGACTTATGCCTTGAGACCTGAACGTTTCAGTACCTTTGAGATTCACTTGCACTTGTAGGTTCCACAGAGAAACCCTGACGCTATTCCAGTTCTCACCTCAACCCGCCCCACTGTGGGGGTGTGACCTCGGCCTCCCTGTATCAGAAGGGTGTGCGGCAATGGGCCTGTTTCCCTCCCAGGATTCATCTCAGGATCTGGACATTAACTGCTGAGAGGACTCAAGACATACAAAATAAAGCAAATGGCAAGCAGGAAGGGAAGCTATTTAGATTTTTATTTGTTGGTATATGAGTATGTACATAAAAACACCTATCCCATTGTTGGTGGAAGTTTTGATTTGATTGAAAATAGGGATTCTGATGCACTTTAATAATTTAGGTTTTTTTCTGAAATTAAATAGCATTTAAAGATCAGTATATTGAAGTTTTAGGCAGATAAGCTATTCAATTATATTACTTTTCATTCTCTATAAGACTTATCATAGATAAGGTACTGGAGTCCACAGTAGATCATTAACATTCATGCTCTTTGTAAATTCAGTCTAATAGTCCTGTCACTTTATAGATTGTTTCTGATATTTCTACCACCTAAGTCACTATTCAGAGTTTAAAAAAATGAATTTTTAAGACCATATACCTAAAACACCTCTATATTTATCATCCTTTATTATATGTATAATCCTAATAAGACATTTTTTGCTTCAGTTGTCTTCTGCCAAATTTTAATCTATGCTATCGATTTAGCTTAATCACAACATCTAGCCATGTAAAACGAAAAAGGGAAATTAATATTTGTTACCATACTTTGTGTGTCAGGTACTGTACTAAACCCTGATTGGTAACACTTCGTTCATGCCTCACAACTCAGATGTAAGTATTGTTATAAAGACACTAAAGAAAAGGTGATAAAATTACTTTCCGAAGGTTATTTAGGGGTAATAATAGAATCAGGATTTAAACTCAGGACTTCAGGTGACACCATCAATATTACCTCATGGGCAGTGTTTCTATGGATGAAAGCATCAGCATTACCTGAGAACTTGGCTAGAAAAGCAAATCCTTGTGCTTTACTCGAGACCTGAATCAAAGTGAGTAGGGCACCCACCATTCTGTCTTAATAATCCCTCCTGTTACTGATTCAGCTACAGTTTGAGAATCACTGCTCTATTCCAGTAATTGTCCCCTTTTTCTCGGGTTAAAATGACCTGGAGAGCCTGTAAAAATTCTGATGCCCGGGCTGCAGCTAGGGCCAATTCAGTACAATCTGGGGGTGGGGGTGGATGCAGGCACCAATAAAATAAATTTCATCAGGTGATTCCAGTGTGCAGTGGCAGCAAAGTGCTATATGGCATTTCAGCCTAGACACTAAGTTAATCATTGTTCTAGCCAATAACAATTTCACTTGGGTCTTGTTAAGGTGACCCAACTATTTTCCAATGAAAAGGAGGACAGCTGATTATGGGTGGTGAGCACATAATGCGAAGCATAGGTGATGTGATGTGGACTTGTACATCCAGAAACTAATTGTTACCAATCAATGTCACCCCAATAAATTTAACAAAAAAAAGAAAAGGAGGACTTCTAGTATTACATATCGAAAAGGAGGACATCTAGGAAGACACTTTTCGCGGGAGGACAACTTCCAAAAGGAGGACTATCCTCCCTAAAGGAGGACGGTTGGTCACCTTAGTCTTGGGTTTCTGTCTCAAGTATAGACGTGGAATAGGAAGTGGAACATTCTTTGGCTTCTGATTTGCTAAGGACTGACCAGCCTCCAGCAAAATGCATTAGTGAGTGTTTCAGGTGTGCGTCTGTTAAATTAGAAACAAATTGTAGAGCATTGGAGTAACAAGGGAACCGGAAAGGTTCTAGGTCCATAAGGTGACCAGATTTTAACATTGGTAAAGCGGGACACCATTGACCGGGGGAGAGGGGGTTCTTGATTAAAAATTTGGTCTTATCTCCCGCCGTTCCCTAGCTTGTCGTGCATTCTTTCCAAAAATCGGGACTTTTTTAAAATGCTGCAGGACGCAGGACAAATTGTTAAAAATCGGGACTGTCCTGCCAAAAGTGGGATGTCTGGTCACCTTATTCTAGGATGAACTTGTCTTAGAAATGAGAAAAATCAAGGCTCAGAGACGTAAGCTGCTAATCCAGAGCAAAGACAGTTTGTTGCAGAGGTGCTGTTCCTCATATTTATGTCTCGAATGCATCCACTACATGATCATATACCAAATTATCCTTTTTATCTCAGTCCAATTCCATCTTGGACCTTAAATAAATACCAGAAGAATGGTTTGACAGTTTAAGGGTATTGCATGCATCATGCAAAATTGGGATATGCCACAGAGTAAACTGAGAAAGCTAATACCAAGTTCAATTTAATGAGCTCATCTGAGATTAATTCCCGTAGCTTTAAACTAGAGAAGTGTGTGTGTGTGGGGGGGGTTTTGACGTTGGATGTTGTTTTTGTGTAAATAGGCAATTTAAGATGTATTTAAACAAAGACAATATAAGGAACATTAAGCTGTCACAAAGTATGTAGATTAGTGGAGTCTGTAATTTCATGTGGAGCCAATAAAAGTTTTATTGTATTCAAAATTTATCTTTGGACAGGTGAAGGTTTTCCCTTCAGATGAGTGCCTACTGTGTGCTAGCTGCTGAAGATACAAAGATAAATAAGATAGTCACCCTGAGCTGAAATAGCTCATCATCAGAAGGTGGTGGAGTATTTGTTGCTAATCTTGATGTTAAAGTGTTTTTCTAACATCATGTAGAAGTAGAAGTTTGAGTTATAAAGTGTCCCAACCTCTCTGTAATAGGTTTAGAGCTCACTACTATTTTGGGGTAAGCCCCTTTGCTGTTTCTCTTATCTGCAAGCCTTTGAGACCAGCACTCAAGTTCCAAAGGTCGACTGTGACCCGAAGATGGTATTAAAGAAGTCCTTTCTGGTCTGAACCAGGTTCAGAACTGCCATAGACTCACTTGATGTTGATATTTATATATAGACTATAAGCACTTGATCTGCTTACCTGGTGCACTTGATATTGTAATAACATATGACTATACTATAAGAAAGCATCGCTGGTCTAAGGAATCAAGTTACAGCGAACACTATGTCTTGTTTCTAAATGTCTGTACTGTTCGTGTTCTTTTTACAGGGGGGAAAGGGAGAGGGCTGAAGTATGTTTTCAAATGCAAGTTAATCATTAACAGTCATTTACAAAAGCACTTTGTATTTACTGTAACCATTAAATTTATTGATCAGTTACAGGAAGTGGGACAATACTTCTCAGTTTGCAGATTTGCAAATAGAATCAGAATTGAATTCCATTTTAATTCTGTATCTGCAATGCTGATTTGAATATGAATTTCTTATTACTGGATATATGTGCATTTTACCCCTAGGCCATGTTAGTTCTTATAAGATTATTTTCCTTGTGAACCTTATTTTATTTTGCTCTCTTTCTATGATCCTAATATTGCGTGCCTGGATCTAAACAGCAGTCAGTTTCTCAGATCAAACAGATGCCCTGTAGGAACTTGGAAGACACATGGGCCAAATTATCACTACTGATTAAATGTTAATGAGGCCATTGTAGTAGATGATAATCTCCTAAACTTTGCTCTTTGATACCAGATGAAATGAGATAATAGTATGTCTAACTGTGCCTCTCAGTATTGATGTTCAATAAAAACTTGTTGCATTTGTCAGTGAATCTACAAATTTTTTTCCCACCTTATTTTGGAGATTGTTGAATCATTTTTTTTTTCTTGTCAATGTCTTACAGTAGCACCTCTGACAGAACAGTGGAAAGAGGAAAGAAATCTGATCAATTTGAGGCTTGGCTTTGACATAGGGGGTAGATATGGGTAAGGGCACTATCATCTATTACTGCTACGAATTGGCTAACAGTTACTGAACTTCTATCAATATTCCAGCTACTGTTCTAAGCATGTGTTCATTTAAGCCTCACTACAGCTGCTGTCATTATCCCCATTTTACAAATGAGATAAATGAGTCATGTGGAGATGAAGTAATTTGCCCAAGTTACACAGCTATTAAGGGCCAGAGCTGGGATTTGCACTCAGAAATTGTAACTCCAGAAACTTGCATATGTAACCATGGCACTATTGTCCCTGTTCTTCGTGGTGCCAGGCACTACATTGGGGTGCCATTTTGCATATTTAATGTTATTCTCACATATGCAAGGCAGTATCAATAATCCCACTTTTATGGAAAAGGTAACTCAAGGTCTTAGATTAATAACTTGCTCAAGATACATCGTTACTTCCAGACCTAGGGATTTATTTCAGGCCAATGAGCAGTCCACTCTTCCCCATTCCAGAAAATGAAAGTTTATTGTAGTGAATTTGATTCAACCATGCTAGCCCATCCTTACATTATGGATAATAAAGAATTGACTGCACTGGGCACCGTAGCAGTAGCAGCACCAGTCTGCATTTATATATAAAGTTGGAGAGCAATTGCCAACCTTTTAATATCTTGCTTGTGGTCCCTCATCACCAGAGCCTTACAAGGTACATAAAAAACAGAAATGGTTTTGCGCCACAGAATGAAAAAAGACTTGTCAGAACTGAATATCGACCTTTTGCTGAAGTTATTCTTGCATACAACTGACTTTGATTGCTGTCACAATAGCCTAAAGTTCAGATTTGGAGTCACAGTGCTAGTCTATAACTGTAGTGTGTACAAAATGGCCATTTTCTCCTTTGGCAGTCAAAGAAAGTATGTCAGTTATCAATTGTATAACAAACCACTGCAAAATTTAGTGGCTTAAAACAATATTTTAATTTTAGAACGATTCTATGGCTTGACTGTTTCTCCTGATATTATCTGGGGTCACATGCATCTGCATCCATCTGATGGCAGAACCAGGGGTAGGTAGTCCTAGACGACCTCTCTCCCCTGCCTGGATGTTAGCGCTGGCTTTTGGCTAGGGTGCCCTGGCCCTTCTCCATGTGGCATCTCATTTTCCAGTAGATTGGACAGGCTCCACAGCACCGGGTCAGATGTTTCTTAGGGAAGTGTTCCAAGAAGCCAAACCCCGATGTGGAAAACACTAATCAAGTCTTTGCATTTGTCACATTTGCTGGTGTCTTATCGGCCAGGCAATGACCAAGTCCAGAGTCATTGTGGAAGGGCAGCTATACACCACTTCTTGCTGGGAGTAGTGTGGAGAATCTACGGTCATTTTTAATCCACCACAGAGAGAAACCAGAATGTAAACAGCGAAGACCAGAGGTCAGGCAACTTTTTCTTTTTTTTTTTTTTAATTTATTGTTAAATTTGATGAGGTTACATTGGTTATTTTAGGCTTATGGGTCTTGGTTCTTTGCAGTTTTAGTGTGAACACAACCATAGAATGTGTATATATGCAAATGTGTGTGACTGTGTTCCCCTAAAGTTTTATTTATGAAAGCAGGAGGTCCTGCCGGACCATAGTTTGAGGACTGCCAACGAAGACTATTGCAGATTGGGATGGACTTTTAGGAGTAAAACCGAGAAGAGAAAGCTCCCAAAGGTTGATGCCTTTGAATAGCATTGACACATTTCCTGGGAATGTGTTCTTTTTATGTATTTATTATTTTATTTCTTATCCTCCAAGAAAGAAGCCAGGGGATTTCCTCTGGTGCAGTTTTGGAAATGAGTTGAAGAACAACCATTGTGAGACTTGACTGAACACCCATCATGGCCAGGACACCATCCAAAATTTAAGGATTCACATAAGAATAGTAGTGATATTAAATACTTACCAGGCGCTTTGTAGAAGGCACTTAATGCTTAAATAACCCTATTAGATTGAAATGATTCCCCCATTTTAAAGATGGATGGGGATGCTGGGATGACTCAGCGGGTTGAGCACTCATCTTGCAGCCCCGGGGTCTGGGGATCGAGTCCCTGCCCTTGTGGACCCATATACCAAACTGGGGTGTTCCCCCAGTTTGGTTCTCACCTGGGCAAGCCTCCTATGTGGCAGGTCCCCAGGTTCAGCTCCTGCCCCGGGCGTGCTTCCCATGTGGGAGGTCCCCAGCCGGTTCCTGTCTGTGCCTGGCTGATTCCTGCCCTGCACAACCCTGCGCCCACCTGTGGAATGAAACTGTAGAAAACTAATGATGTACAACTATGGAGACTGCTCTGGACCCTCCCCCTTTTTCTTTCTCTGTCTCTGTCAAAAACAATAAAAATAAATCTTTAAAGGTGGGAAAATAGCACATTAGAGGTGTAATATTACTGTCCCTAGTTTAATGTCACTAGGTTTTAACAGTCAAGATTTGAAGCCAGAATCAGAACGTCTGTGTTCCTGACACACTTCCACATTGCCTTTCTTTGTCTTTTCAGTTTAACAGGAAAATAATGTATGGAAAAATTATTTGCTACTAATCACAAAAAACAAACAAAAAAACAAAAACAACCAACCAAACCAACAAACCAACAAAAAAACAGTGTCTCTTAGGGGCAGATAGAAGAGAGGGAGTAAGAAAGGATCGGTAGTTTTCTCCACCTATTTTAAATACTGTGTATTAATAGAAGGTTTAAGGTACATAGTAAAGCCAAAATACCAGGAGACAACTGGTTTGTTACAGTTGCCATGCTGTGGTGCCACACGGGGAAGCACTGGCATTGGTCACAAGGCAGAGGGAGACTGCGGAGCTGTGGGTAAGAGCCTTTGTCGTGGTTTTCGGGGGCGGGAACAGGCAGGCCAGGTCCACGACTGGGACGAGCTAGTTGGAGTAATGTCAGTGGTCTCTGTGGCATAGCAGCTATCACTAGTTGCCTGGTACCTGGCCTTGGGCATGTGGATCATGACCCTGAGGGTGAGCGGTCAATAAAGGAGACAGTTGCAGTGTGGGCTGTGGGATGGTTGGTTTGTAATTGAAAAGTGCGCTTATGATAGTTGTTTACTATCTCTAAAAATTGGCTGATCCGGGGAGGGTCAGATGTCAAAGCAGCAAAATACAGAAAATCAAAGACATAGTGAATACACAGCCATGACTGCTATAGTGGGCTCTCTGTCCCTCGATTTCTGCCTTTACTCCCAAACCTACAGAAATGACTGAGACTGCCGAAGGAAGCTGATCACAGCTCTGCAATCACACAGAAAGTCAGAGGGTAAAGGCTTTTGAATCCATGAAATGGTAAATTCCTTTTAAGGTACCAGTGAAAGCACCTATATCATAATCTCCAATAAGATCTTAATCAAGGAGGGATGAAATTCTGCAGAGTTGGGAAACAAGAAAAAAGAATATTTTAATCTGGCTCTTAAGGAAATTTAACAGCATCACTACAGAGGTCATTTAATGTTTGTCTTGGCCAGAACAAGGTGAAGGACAGATTGCTGAGATAAGAAAAGTATAAAAAGCTTTTCTTTGTCTCAGCATTATTTTAAGGGGTCAGGAAATTTATTTTAGACTTTAAATAAATCTGGATTTTCTGTGTATGTGCTAAATTTAATTCTTTTGGGTAATGGGTACAAGATCATAAAGTATCTTTCCAATGAAACGTGCTGTGATGGATGTTGAGAAATAAGTAGAATATATTTTATTCTCACTGTTGCTTAACCTTGCCCAATTTATTCACTCTGTTGCTTGAAAGACCACTTTTTCATTGGACTTCTGAAAGATAATTATGGTTTGGCTCAATTAAGATTAATATTTCCTCCTATGTCATGGCCAAGAACCTAGTCCTTTGTAATTGTAAATTTTCAATTTTCTTAATAATTGGTATGTTTGACTTTATTTTTTTTTAATTATTTTATTGTTTGAGAGAAGGTGAGAGGGAGAGGGAGAGGGAGAGGGAGAGGGAGAGGGAGAGGGAGAGGAGTGAGGACCCAGAACAGTCTCCGTAGTTGTACGTTATTAGTTTTTTTGACATAGTTTCATTCCACACAGGTGGATGTGGGGCCATGCGGGGTGGAAACCAAACCAGAGGCCTCCTGCATGGGAAGTGAGAACCCTCACCACCATCCATGCAGTCACCAGTTGTACCACAGCTCAGCACTTGGGGTTGGCATGGGTTGGGCTGGGGCAGAAATCAATCCCCAGACCTTGTGGTTGCAAGGCAAACACTCAATCTTGGCATCTCTATGTTTGACTTTAAATAATTATTTATGTTTTATTACAAAACCATGAATTTCTTTAGCTATTCAAGGTATTGTAATAGAACTTCAGATTCTCATATAATCTTTTCTATACTCTTATGTTTTTATTTTGGCATCATTCCTAACAAATTAAATTTTTCCCCCCTTAATATATTGTTCCTTTCTGATAACCAGATTTTGATTTTATATTAAGCCATGGTCTGATTTTGTTTGTTTCCCATTTTTTTTCTTTTAGCTTTCATTTTGACTAATTCTCTGTACTTTCTTTGGGTTCTTTTTTGGAGGGATCTTTTTCTGTTATATAAGTTGAATGTTTATTTTCTATCATATTAAATCATAGGATTTCATATGAAGTTTTCTTTTTTTTTATTAATTTCCATATTTTTATATCATTGACTTAGGGGTTATTGAAAATAGTGTTACTAATAGTGTTATAGTAGATCTTGAAAGTTCTCATTATAAGGAAAAAAAGTTTGTAACTATGTGAGGTGATGGATCTTAACTAAACTTATTGTACTAATCATTTCACAGTACCGTATATACTAGGGTTATCTGGAAAGTAATGAGCCATAAATGCCTCTATATTTCATATTACATGGCTGGATACTTTCTGGACAGCCCTCATATGTATATCAATATGTTGTACACATTGATCTTACATAATGTTATGTCAGTTATATCCCAATAAAATTGGAAAAAATTTTAATTTGTAAAATAGTGTTATTTGATTTTGAAGTGGTTACTTTAGGAAGTAGATTCACCTTTGAGGTGTCAAGTTCTAGTTTTAATGGATATGCCTTTTAAATTAAATTTGTTGGGATAACATTGGCTAACAATGTTATATAAATTTCATGTGTACAACTTACAATATGACATCTGTATACTCTATTGTGTACTTACCACCCAAAGTATAGTTTAGTCTCCTTCTATCACCATATATTGGACTCCCTTTACCTTCTTCCCTCATTCCCCCTTTTTCCCCTTTGATAAACACCTTTCTGTTGTCTGTATCTATGATTTTTTTTTCTTTTGTTTTGTTTGCTTGTTTGTTGCTCTTTGTTTTATATCGCACATATAAGAACCCATATGGTTCTTGTCCTTTTCCGACTATTTCCATTAACATAATTCTCTCAAGACCCATTCATGTTGTTGCAAATGAAAATATTTAACCCTTTTTATGGCTGAGTAGTAGTCCACTGTATATATGTACTGTATCTTCTTTATCCAATCATCTGTGAAATGATACATTGTATTTTGATTTATAGGAAACTTAATATGAGCAATGATATCTGACTGTATTTTAACCAATGATGGACAACAGATGTTACTCAAGTACTTAAAACAAAGTAAAACATACATATAGACAGGCCAGGGGAAGCCAGGATGGCTCAGTGGGTTAAGTGCTCCTTTGCAGCGCCAGGGACCAGGGATCAAATCCAAGCCCCGGCCAGTGCGGACCCATATGCTGAACTGGGGAGCTCCCCCAGTTCAGTTCTCTCTCTGTGTCTCTCTCTCTCTCTCTCTCTCTCTCTTTGTCAAAAATAAATAAATAAACATATAGACTAAGGTGACCAGATTTTAACATTGGTAAAGCGGGACACCATTGACCGGGGGGGGGGGGGGGGGTTCTTGATTAAAAATTGGGTCTATCTCCCGCCTTTCCCTAGCTTGTTGTGCATTCTTTCCAAAAATCGGGACTTTTTTAAAATGCCGCGGGATGCGGGACAAATTGTTAAAAATCGGGACTGTCCCGCCCAAAGCGGGATGTCTGGTCACCTTAATATAGACAGGCCCTTTAGGGCCATCTCAAGGTTCTCAATAAATGCTTATTTGAATGGCTGCACAAGTGAGAAGCTGAAGACCTGTATTCACTTAAATTGAATATATGCTTCATCTGAAAAGGGTAACAGATTATTAGCTATAGTATTACCTAGAATACACACACACATACACATATTAAACCCATTATTAGCTACTAGCTACGTACAGGGCTTTATTGGAGTCAGATCCAGTATGGTCATGATTCATGTAGTTAAAAGGTAAGGAAAGGTCTAGATTTTTAGAATAGTCCCCTTAGCATCCAGGATCTGAGGGAAACTGGGGGAAATAATTCACTTAACTAACCTGGATGCTGTATGAGTGCTGAAATATCAAAAGGAGATGAATAAGGAGAGGGGCATTGCCAAATACAAATTTTGCATACCTCATAATACATTTTCTAATAAGCCCTATGGCCCTATATGGTTCCTTCTCTGCATAAAGATTAATTAAACAAACACAATAAAAACCGTAAGTCAAACAATCCAAAATAGAGTACCAAAGAATCACCACATTAAAGGAGTCCCTATTTATAAAGTATAGCAGCCCTATTTATAAGCCCACCCCTCTGATCCTAAATTCCTTCTGCATTCCATGAATGCTCCACTCTTTCCTGTAATTCTACATAATTTTCTCCTAGCACTTCCAACTGTGTAGCTTGACTTCACTTCTCAGGTTGGGTCCTCCCACCTTTCTTACTACTCTAGTCCCCAGGTTTGCAAGGTGTTTCCTTGGAGAGACTGGGGTGAGGGAAGATTGGAGAAGTAAGAATGGGAGAAGGAATTAGCAATCTTACTTTTAAGTCTTGTTCTGATTACTCAAAACTCTCTATTGCTCAGTTTAGTTGATGCTTTTTGGGGGTGGGGTGGGTGGGAGGGGGCAGGCTGACTCATTTACTCAGTCCCAGAACCAAAAAGAAAACCCCAAGTTTCAAATTGAAACAGAAATATTCTTCCCACTCTCTTATTTTCATTTTGCTTATATGCTACTTGAAACACGATGACTTTATACACTAAAACTATACAGTGATAATGCTCTGTGATACATCAGTTAGAGGCTATTGGAACTCCCAGCAGGAAATAATTTACGTTGCCTGTTGAGTAAAGGAGACTTCAAGAACCTGGTGTTCCGAACGCTGCATTTTGAAGATGTGGACGTTCATGTAATACTCAGGGAATAATAGCTCCAGGGTGGAGCGTGGAGTGAATGAGGAAAAGTGGCAGAACAGGAAGGCCACAGTCATATTACAAGGGCCTTTAAATTCCTTGCTAAGCAAGTTAGTGACTATGTGTAGTACTTGGTAGATGAGATTTTTCTGACTCCCCTTGGCAAATGCCACGTGGGGGCTGTTTCCTAAGCTATCATAGTAGTTAGACACGTATTCATTTGTGCACCCATTAGATTGCCGTGTTCTTTAAGGCAGGGATATTGTTTCATCTGTGTTACTGGAGTCTTGTAATGACCTACAGAAGGTGTGCTGGATAGTTGGAATGAGTGGAAGATCGACATTCATAAATTACTGAATATTACAGGCTATTTCACAGAAAAAGCATCAGCATTAAAGGCTCAGTGATAGTAAGGCACCACACTGTTAACCATTCAACCTAACCTTTCCTGGCGATTTATTTCTAAAAATCTTTATTAAACTGGCAAGCTCTACATCGCACAAATAGCCACAGAAGCTAGCTAGCACCAACATTATTTTTCTTAGCTGACTTTATCGAGCGGCTATATGTCAGGGAGTGTCCTAAGAAGGTCAAGACCCAGAACGTGGGAGGCACAGGTTGCCAAGTCATTGGATAATGAGTACAAACACGATTTAAATCCTAGGTCCCTAGTGCCAGGCAGCGTGCCGGAACCAAGCCTCCGACACTCGAATTTCCCGGCGGAAGCGGGAGTTACGATCGATCGATTGCTTTTGCCTGGCGGAAGCCTATTAGGAGAGGACCAGGCACAGAGTCTAGGACGTCCTGATCTGGGAGGGATCTTGATTGAGCCACTACGACTCGGGAGCCCGCGGTGGGCCTTTCTGGCGCGGCGTCGGCCGGGTCTGGGAGTGCAGCCATGTTCACACACGCGGTGACGCGTGCCTTGCGCAAGAACAAGACCCTCCGCTACGGAGTCCCCATGTTGGTGAGTGCATTGCAGAGAAAGTAGGGGCGGGATTGCGGAAGGGGTGGGACCTCAAGTTTGGCTGGATGGGGACTGAGTGGGCAATGCGTGAGGCGGGTCCTGGGCTAGGAAAGGTCTGGCGATAGGGTGAGAGCCTTTCGGCCGTCGTTCTGATCTCCTCTGGCGGGTCGCGGGGGATCTTTAGTCTCTCTGACCTTCCCTGGTGCTTCAGAGAGTGATGTCAGAACCGGATTTTAACCGGTCTGGATGATTACTAAAATAGCTCCCCCATGCGCCACCGCTATTGCTTGACGATACTCTGGATCATTGGAACTGGATGTATTTACTTAATTTTACTGTACAGTTTAGGGCATCTCCGTATTTCAGCTTTCTAATTTGTGAGTTGGCTTAATTCATCCACGGTTGTTGTTGAGTTAAATAAAACCTTGTGAATTGAACGTTTAGCACGGCTCATGCCATATCAGAGCATACCTCAAAAGGTCGCTGTATTGTAGTTTATATTATTAAAGCACGCTTGGAAATTCCAAGTTTACTCAGAAACCCCTGGACAAAGACCAAAGATTTTTTTAATGTAATATGTGGGTACTGTGATTGTAGTAGTCCAGAGGGCGATGATAGTGGCCTGGACTACAGTATCGGAAGAGGACTGCAGTATTGGATGAGGATATTGTTGGGTTAAAGACATATTTTGAAAGCATAGGTAACAGAACGCAGGGATGGATTAGATGTGAGATAGGAGTGAGAGGAGCTTAAAGATGACTACAAAGATGGTGACTTGAATAATTGGATGAAAGTACAGTGATCCCTCGTTTTTCGCGGTTAACGGGGACCAGAACCTTCCGCGAAAGCTGAAAAACCGTGAAGTAGGGTTTGCCCCTAGGAATTTTCGTGTATGCGGGTACAAGAATGTTTTAAATATGTAAACAGTATTCATACTTTACTCATTTAAGACAAAAATTACAACAGTATACCTATTTACTTAAACGTGTCAGTGCTAATTAATAAGGTTAATGACAAAACCTTATACAGTAATAAACATTCATCAACATTGCTTTCTGAGAGAGGCGAAGAGTCTTGTGTTGGTGGCGGAGGAGAGGCTCTCACTTGACTCGTAGAAGCTTTAGGCTCACTCGGAGACTCTTCTGCTGGAGGCGCTGACGGGAGAGCCGGGGGCTTTACCTTGGAGAGAAACATGGTGATGGGTCATTGTTGTCTTTTTTTCTTTTCCTTCAAAATTCCCCTGTACAAGGACATAACCCCGTCAACGCGATGGCTGAACTCGACAGCTCGAACCATATTGTCGTCAATGTCTTGTGCAAATTGTTGCATCGCTCTTGCCATGTTGCACAATTGTTGCAGATTCTCCAGGGTAAGGCCACGCTTTTCAGTTTCTTCTTCGTCTTCCTCTTCGTT
>PVKE010025292.1:0-23170 GCA_004027555.1 Craseonycteris thonglongyai | reverse complement strand
TCTCTCTCTCTCTGTCAAAAATAAATAAATAATTAAATAAAATAAAAATTAAAAAATAAAATAAAATAAAGGTATATAATCAGATATATAAAAATTGTTTTAAGATGAAAAACAAAATTTGAAGAACCAGTACAAATTATGAAAAAATATACTGTACTATTTTTTTCTTTTTTTTTAATTGTTATATTTATTAGGGTTACATTGGTTGGTAAAAATTATATAGGTTCCAGGTATACAACTCTTTCATCAACATATATTCAGCTCCCACTTTCTCCTCTCCCACGCCCCTCTCCCCTTATCCTCAGGTCACTACTAAACTATTGATTGTGTCCATGAAATTTTGTTTCTTTGTTGCTTTCAGTTTTATATTCCGTATATGAGTGAAGTCATGTGGTTCTTAGCTTTTGCTGTCTGGCTTATTTTTCTCAGCATGATGACCTCAAGTTCCATCCATGTTGCAAATGGCAGAATTTCTTCTTTTCTTATTGCTGGGAGAAATTATTTACAAATAATGCCTTTGATAATATGCTGGTTGAAATGTAAGTTGGTACAACTGCTTTGGAAGACAGTAGAAAGATTCCTCAGAAATTTGGGAACGGAGCTACCTTATGACTCAGCAATTCTCCTTCTGGGTATCTACCCAAAAAACTAAAAACTTTAGTCTGTAAAACCATATGTATCCCAATGTTCATTGCAGCACTGTTCACGGTGGCCAAGACATGGAAACAACTGAAATGACCCTTTATAGATGACTGTATAGAAGAGCTATGGTGCATATAAACTTTTGAAAAAAATTTAATTCTTAGATCAGTAAGATGTACAATAATATTGAGATGTTTAATAAGTTTAAACTCAGAACAAAGTAAAGTAAATTTTAAAGGACTGTATGTAAAAATAAGAATATTCATGAATTGGAGAAATAATAAAATTATGAGATCTAAAAGGCACATCATATTCTAACAACATGCTTAAGTAGTTGAATTTTAAAAGGAATGAAAGAATTCTTTAAGAAAAAAAGAATCACATGCAATTGTTAGCGAGGCTGAGGCTGAGGCTGAGGAGCAGCCTGTGCAAACTGGGCCTGGCCAAAACTCTAGGCCACGTACAGCTGAGTGAGGCTCACTGTGTCTAAGACACTGATCTGATAGCTTGCTGAATTCTGAAATTACCTGAGGATTAATGGAAGGACAAAACCAAAACAAAGAAAAAACAATGAATGCTTATCCCCCACCCAACAGATTCTGATTGATTTGGTCAGGGGAGTAACCTGGGCTTTAAAACTCTCTGAGTGTTACATGCAGCTCAGTTTGAGAAACAATGTTAAGGGAAGTCTGGTTAAAATGATATTATATATAGTTGTTATAATTCATATTCAAACTTTTCAGGTAAGTTCTGTCAAAATCAAAATAGATCACAGACCAGCTACAAGGTGATTTATAATAGATTGCACATACATTCATACACAGTAATTCAGAATACACACCACCATGTGTATTTCCATGCAACAAAAGCTGAGAAAAAACCCTTTGGTAAAATATAGGTTGGGGTGGGGTGGGGTGGGGAAGCTAGGATGGTTCAGCAGGTCAAGCGCTCATTTTGCAGCCCCAGAGTCCGAGAACTGACTCCTGGTCCTGGTCCCAGCCCCAGCCCATGTGGACCCATATGCTGAACTGGGATGTGCTTCCCACATGGGAGGCCCCCAGTTTGGTTCTTGCACCCTGGTTCGGCCCCTGACTTGCGTGGGACATGCCTCCCATGCAGGAGGCCCCCAGCTCAGTTCCTGCCCCACATGACTCCTGCCCACCTGTGTGGAACAAAACCATGTCAAAAACTGATGATGTATAACTATGGAGACTGCTCTGGGCCCTCTCCCTTCTCTCAGTCTCTCTCTGTCTCTCACTGTCAAAAATGAAATAAATCTTAAAAAAATATAGGTTGCAATCACTTCATTAGAATGTAGATGTAGCAACTCATCAACTCTGCAAAATTTTATTTAATAGAATGAAAATTATATACCTTGATAATGTAAATGCAAACAAACTATATATAGTTTGTCCTTGAAATGGACAGAAGGAAGAAGTATAGTGTTCATTCTTTTTATCTTCCTTATCTGACAGTTACTATATAATATTTATATTGAATAAAAGAAGAAATGGGGGTTAAAGTGTATTGTATAAACTAATACAAGAAACCTCCAAAAGAAAAATAAAACCTGAAAGTAAGACTATAACCACATAAAACCTGTAAGTGCAAATAAGGAGAGGATGTGGGATTGTTATGGCTGTGCTAACTTTCTCAGTTTTTCTAGTGTAACCTAATAGTCCATGTATTCTGACTATAAATCAAGAACTAGATGATTAAAAAGACACTTTGCTTTATAACAGCAACTATAGCAAGTTTTAAAAAGAATATCTTCCAAATTAGCAGGGAACTATTCTTACTCAAACATAAGCATACCACATAGCAATTGAAGGAAAATCTATATGATTAAAATGAAAAAACAACATAAATATAAATAAAATTTAAAAAGAAGAGGTAAAGGCAGAGTTAATTCTAAATAGAAGTATTATATGGATAGATGTAGTTGAATATTTGTACATATTAAAATCACTAGATTGTCTCAAAATTTTAAACTCAACTGATATGACAAATAGAGCAAATATATACAAAAATGTCTCTAAATTTCAAATTCAAAGAATAGAAAAACAGTGGAAAGATAAAAACAGCTAATTAAGCTTATTTTAGTACTAAAATATTAAGCAAGATAAAGATATAAATTATAAAATAGTAAAAGTAAGACACAATTTAGACCAATCTATGGGCATCCACTACACACCAATTTAAACGAGTAACTCAGATATTACATAAAAAAACTGACAGAAAGACAACAGAAGTACTTACTCATAGCACATTACACAGATGATGGAATTAAAATGTAGATTTTCTGAAGAAAATAGTTAATAGGGTTGAATTAGTGAATATGTGAAAAGTTTACACCATAACAAAAGCACCTTTTATATCACTCTTAAGAAATGTATAAAATCATTTCTATAGAAAGCCTTGACAGACCCAGCTAACAAAGCACAAAAATGAAATCAAAACTTAAATAGGAAAGAGATACAATTATGATAACACAAGCATGCTGTTTGTATTGTTCAAAGAAATAGGAAGATTACAAACTCATCATCTATGTGTTTTTGTTTGTTTACTTGTTTCTAAAACAAATTTTTAGTATTAACCCAGGAATAGAAGTTGGCTTTGGTACTTGTGCCTAAGATGCATTTAGCAACTAAATTATACATACTGAGCCAAAGCACTATTACTCCCACCATCTTCCCCACACTTCTCCAAACTTTACTGACATTCAACTTCCTCCTCTTTGGACATTAACTTTCAGCTATTTCTGACACCCTGCCTTAATGTCCCAGTGATTTGCCTCACTGTTTTTTTGTTTGTTTGTTTTTAAGTTATTATTATTATTATTTGCTTTTACTTCTCTTATTTTCCCCCAGCTTTTTAAAGGGTTATCTTAGGCCTTAGTTTTGGATTCTTCATCTTTTCTTTTCTTTTCTTTTTAAATTTATTGGGGTGACATTAATTGATATCAATTACATTGTTTCCAGGTGTACAATTCTACATTACATTGTCTATACATTGAATTATGTGCTCACCACCCAGAATCAGCTCACTTTCCATCACCGTGTGTTTGATTCCCCCTCCCTACTTTCCCCCACCCATCTCTTCCACCCACCTCCTCACCCACCCTCAGGTAACCACTAAACTATTGACTGTGTCCATGACTCTTTGTTTCATTTATAATATCGAGCTAAGGGTTTCTCAGAACTTCATTCTTGAAGGATGGGAAATTGGGAGCCATGGTCAAAATTTATTTCCATGAATACAATTTAATTTTATAGCATCTATCTTTAGAAAGTGTAATGTGGCTAAAATTAAGCATTATTAATTAATGTTCCCAGGCCACATAAATTATAGCTATGACACGTATCATAGGGAAAAAAGACAGAATCTGTGTGAATCATATATAAAATAATCCCTGAGAACTAAAAATATTATTTGGGGATAATATTTATATTATATAATTTTGATGTTATAACATAAATATAAGACATTTCCACAATTAAAAATGCCAACTATGGAAAGAAAAATATAATAATAAAAAGCGTTGTTTTTTCTAGAGATAAAACACTACAAATTTTTTGGTTAAGTTTTTCTTTGGCTACCATTTTAATGTTATATATGTAAAACTTTATTTATAATTTTTGTTTTTTAGACAAGTTTTATTTTGCCCCTGCTTTAGAAAATGTATGCATACATTACTTCCCATCTTTCCACTTTCTCCAATCAAACATATTCTTTATGTTTTTGCAAAGGTTGAGATTTCTAGGATTAAATACTAAACTTGACATTTCTCGATTTGTCAAACTGAAAGTAATTACTGTAATTTTTGTGCTATAAAAGAGAAGGGAGTAGGAGAGTCTCAGAGGGTGTTGTGCTGAGTGGAGTATGTCAGACAGAGAAAGACAGATGCAATGTGATTTCCCATATATGAGGAATCTAAAGAACAAGACAAACAAACAAACAAAACAGAAACAAGACAGAATAAATGTATTATTTCTTCTACCTCTCCTCTATCTTCTAATTGTGATACTCATAAATATTATATTTTACATTGACAGGTTTATAGTATATTTATTATGTTCTGTTAAATAATATCCAATTCTTGGTGCTTTGTCTATATTTCAATTTTTTAAATGAAAACAACAGTATTCATAATATGATTATGCACATGTGTACTTCACTCAAAAAACAATGAATGAGATCATATAATTGAAATCACATAAAAGAAAGTGAAGCCTTATATAGTTTTTGAAGTTATTAGTATGAATTGTACTTGTATTTCAGTATGTTAGATTACATTATTTTTTCTAATTTCCTATATCATGTTCAATTGTAGTTATTTGCATTAGCTCATGTTATTTCCTATACTAAATTACTTTTAATTTTGCTGAAGCTACATCTTGACATGTTTATAAAGTAAAAGTTAAAAGTTAAAACTTCTTTAATGGATAAAACATTATTCCTTTTCCCTCACATTTGGTTGGGGATAGAATTCTAGGTTTATAAGTAATTTTTTTCCCCTTCAGAATTTAAGGACTTTCTTTCATTATTTTTTGTATCCATTGTTATTGAGAAAATAAATAGTCATCTGTGTACTTTTTTCCTTGTGAATAACTTTATGCTGTACTTTGGGAGCTTTGAAAAATTTCCCTTCATCTCTGAGGTTATGGAATTTCAGTGTGTGTACATGTGGACAATGCTTCATTAATCTTGCTTTCTGTCACCTCAATTAAATAACTGATTCTTCATTTCAGAACACGTATCTTCTAATTTATTTTTATCACTTTTTCTTCTCATTTGTTTTTATTCATCTCCATATAGAATTCATGTTAGATAGATAATGTATTTGAATGTATAACCCATACCTTTAAATTTCTCTTTCAAGTTATCAATCTCCTGTGCAGATACAAGGCTAAGTAGTCACTCAACCACTTTATGAGAATTGGTCAAGAAATTCACGCACTCAAGGGGAGGAGGGTAAAATAAAAAAGACTATTTATTATTTCTCCTTTTTAGTATATTCATCTTTAGCCCTAATTTCAGAAATTTCAGTGTTTATTTATACTCTCAAAACAACAACAACAAAAGATTCATTTTTTTCCTCAAATGGCAGCTTTAACCTCTTTGTCTTCAAATTTCTCCCCTCAAAGCTGTTTTTCCACATTGAGGAGCAAATAATAATCAGATGGAGCTATGTCTGGGTTGTAAAGAGGGTTGTTTAATGTTTCATCTCCAGTGACAATCTGGTTTAAAACTTCATCTTTGCTGTCTCTGTAGAGGTCCAAAAATTGTTGTGAACATTCTACATGCTATTGCTTTTGAAATGATGTGAGCATTCTTGATATATGTCTTGCACTGACTTTTGACATCCTTAGATGCTGATGGAGAATATTCACAGTGGTTGTAGGTGATACCCCAACCATTTCCACAGCTGTTTTTTATTCAATATGGCCTCTTCCACTACATGTTTTCAACTTTTTTGACAATGTCTGAGGGCATCTTTGACAAAGATTGTCTTCAATCGACTGTGCCTTGGATGAAAAGGCTGTGCCACTTGTAAACCAAGGATTTCAGAGGACAACAAATACTGTAAACCACTAACATCTCTTCCAAAATGGTTTGAGGTGTTTTCCCTTGTTTTGTGATGAATTTATGATGGTGCAAAATTCAATTTCATTCATACTTCGGTTTTTCTTCACATTCTATGTGCTTCTTTGGTGATATCTGAAAGAACACGGACACAATTGGCTGAAATTTGGCACATATACTAATAATAAGTCACATATTCAAACTGTGTGCGCCAATACTCCCACCTCCCAATAATCCCCCATTTTGTGAATTTCCTTACCACCCCTTTATTTTTTCTGTCAAAGCACAATAAGACATCATCTCCCAGAATCATTTGTATGGAGGTAGGATCCTTATGACTAGATCTAGCCCACAAGAAGTAAAAAAGCTACGCGTGTGTGCCCCTTTTGGTACAAGTTGATGTAAGTATCCAGTGTATTAGTTCATGTTCTCTCTTTTCTTCATCTGAAGGCTGATGGAAGCCAAGGTCACTTGAAAGCCACAAGATGGTATCCAATGGTGGAAGAAGATTAGAGTCCTGAGTCTCTGGTTAGAGATCTTCCGAAAAGTGCTGACTTACTTTTATTAAGGACCTGGGTTTTAGGCTAAGTTGTTTTATACAACAGCTAGTTTGAATTATACTGACAAGTACTCCTTGACTTTTTAATCTGCATTCTGAGAATATGGCTGTATTTCAAGCTTTAGTTTTTCACTATAAAGATACATTTATTCAAATCATGTGTTACATATTTCAAATTATTTTAGCAATTCCAATGTTGATTTCTAAGATTTTTTTCTTTCTTTCTCTTTTTAAGATTTATTTTTATTGTTTTTGACAGAGAAGAGACAGAGACAGAAAGAAAAGGAAGAGTACCCAGAGCAGTCTCTACATTTGTACATTATCAGTTTTCAATGTAGTTTTATTCCACACAGGTGGGTGGGGGCTACATAGGGGAGGCACAGGAACCAGGCTGGGGGCCTCTCACAGGAGAGGCACACCCCCACGAGCTGGGGGCCAAACTAGGGGCCTTCACATGGAGACCTTGTCCTAGCAAGAACTAAATTGGGGGCCATGCCCCAGTTCAGCATATGGGCCCACATAGGCTGAGGCCGGGATTTAATCCTCGTTCCCCAGGGCTGCAAAGTGAGTGCTTAACCCGCTGAGCCATCCCAGCTTCCCCTAAGAGGTTTTTCATATTTTTCTTCACTACTTTCTTTCCATTGTACTCTTTTCTTTTTATTTCTGCACTGTTTATAAGACTCTACCAAATTAAGATTTGCTTCCTTGAATTATTCTCTTGTTTATGCAGCATTTACTGTTCTATTTATTTATTCTGGTCCTTCTCTCTCATCACTTGTTTTTATGTTTGTTTGTTTGTTTTACTTTTTGTTAAGTTTTCATCATATGCTCTTTTCTATTATTTGAGACTTTGCTCATAAATATTAATTCTAGTGTAGTAAGTTATAATTTAATGTAATTGTTTTTTTTTATCTCTTCTACTTTCTGTCTTCCAAATATTTGACAACTTTTTTGCACTCATTCCTGTTTTATAGTTTTTCTGGATTTATACTTAAAATAAACTTCTGGGGAAGCTGAGATGGCTCAGCAGGTCAAGTGCTCACTTTGCAGCCCTGTGAAACTGAGGATCAAATCCCAGCCCCAGACTGTGCAGACCCTTATGCTGAACTGAAGTATGCTTCCCATGTGGAAAACCCCCAGTTCGGTTTAAACCAGGGGTGTCAAACTCAATTAAAACATGGGCCATTTGGTGCAACAGGCAAGATTCATGCAGGCCACATCACATTTACAAATGTCGCCAAAACTGAGTCAGCGCGTTTATACACGCCCACAGGCCCCCAGGAAAGGCACTGGGACACATGTATACTCGTTTTCAGTAGTTAAAGGGTTAACGAGGGAATTGTGTGTATGGTATTGCCTCGATCTACCCTAAGCACTATTTTCTTCATAACAATTTTTTCTATTTTCATTTTATTTCAGAGCATGGTGGGCCACAAAAATTACCTTGGGGGCCACATGTGACCCATGGGCCACCAGTTTGACACCCCTGGTTTAAACCTTCCCCCAGTTTGGCCCCTGGCTCACGGTGGCATACATCCCATGTAGGAGGCCTCCAGTCTGGTTCCTGCCCTGGACAACCCCAGCCCACCTGTATGGAACAAAACCATGTTGAAAACTGATGATGTATAGCTACAGAGACTGCTCTGCTTTCCTCGCCACCACCTCCCCCCCCCCTTTCTCTCGGTCTTTCTCTGTCTCTGTCAAAACCAATAAAAATAAGTCTTTTTTAAAAAATAAATAAACTTCTGCTATTACAAAGCAGTTTAAAAAAACAAGAAGACAGATGTTGTGCATTGGATAAGGGTTAGGTAAGGCAAGCAAGGCAGCATTGTGTGAGAGCAGATTTGGATCTTTCCTTAATTTACAACTGTGATATTTTGTTCATTATAAATTTTTGCATTTTTTTAATAGCTTAAAATATTACACTAAGGGATTGCTGTAAGATATTAATTATACTGATTACTGAGATTTTGTTCCCTTTTAAATTTGCACTTAAGGAAGTTGTCCCATATGTCTCAGCCTAGTTGAGGTATCGTAAGTCGTAACGTAGTAGATATTTCAGTGGAAGAGGAGATAGTGCAGTATGAATATTTAGATGGGTTGTAAATATATTTTGCAACTGTTAATGGAACCCTACAGTCTTGCTTCCACAACATGTGGCCTGGAGAATGAAGGTCACCATTGCATACCTATAAATGGAATTCCTATAAATAGTAATAAACAAGTCAGACAAAATTTACCCTCATGACTATAACATGAAAGATACATGCCAGCTACACCTGGGACTGGGAATCAGCAGTCCCTGAGCCTGGATACTATTTCCTGTTCACCACACCAAATCTATTTATATATATATTCCTTTCTAGTTTTATTGAGATCGAATCATTGTAAAATACCCTATAAGTATACATTGTACAGTATAATCACTTGACATACATATATAATGTGAAATGGTTACTGTAATAAATGTAGTTCACCTTTATCAGCACATATAGTAAAAAAAAAATATTGTGACTAGAATTCACTCTTGTAAATTCTACTCTTGTGAACAGAAATTTTCAGATATCAAATCTATTTTTTCACATGTCACTACTCAGCTTGGTCACCTGGAAGAGTGACCCAACACTTTAGACAGTGTGCCTTCATTGGGAAGCATAGCAGGTGATCAGAAAAAGAGAGAAACATAGTATTGGGCCTTCATTCTACTGAATTTCTTCTGAGGTCTTTGATTTGCTGTGGGTGCATTTCCTTCTTAGAAGTCACATGTCCTGCTAGGAGCTCTGCCTTACAACTTTCTTGCTCTCTCTGTGCTGTAGCAACTCCCTCTTCCTACTCATCCAATCAGGCTTAGGTTTAGCAAATATTTTCCTCTCTTGTTTACCCCAAGATGCTCTACCATTTCCTGTTGATTTCTCTTAAATGGACCTTAATTATTCATGCTAAGTGTTCCAAGAGAATGATTGATGATATTGGGTGTCCAATATACTCGTTATATTTGAATCAAACTTTTTGGAAAATTGAATTCAGAGTTCGTGGAACTAGATTTAGAAGAAAGTTCATTATGTACTTCAGTCTGATGTGTGATGGTCAGTTCTTTCACATTCTGTGATGAAGCTTAATAGCCATAATATTTCTTTCAAAGTTCAGCTTGACTTTCATCCATCTCCTTCTGAACAAGAGCACATGGTATGTTAAGCTATAAATAGAAACTTAAATTTATGTCACTGTCACTTTATGTCACTTAATTATTGGGTAGTAGGGCAATGAGAGTAATGTAATTATGTGCTGTGGCTACATTACATTTAGTTTATTTAAAAATTTAAAATGGACTTCAACTTAATTGTCAACAAAACTTCTTGTATTCCACATACATGAAACCTAACCACATGTATTTATAGCTATATTTGATATGAGGCATAAAAATACCAAAGGATTTAATTTAATAACATTACAAGATAAATAAATTTAATATTCTCAAATCAATTTAATATTCCTCAACTTTTTTGAAGAGGACATACATGTGCTAATTAATGCCTCAAATATTCAGAGAACTAGAGAGTCCAAGTGGCCTGATAAATCCCCAGGTGTAAGCCAGACTTATGGGAAAGCTGAGTCAAGCTATTCTGGACACCTGGATACCATTTTGTGCACAATTGTATCTGTGCATCTTTAAAATATTTCACGTAATGAAACATATTATAAGGATAAATATGACTGGTAAGTGTTTGATATATTCGGTAAAGATATAATAGCAATCCAATTGATAAATGCCTATTTTTCAACCATCTGGAGGTACCAGATTGGCAGAATTTTTTGTCAGCATTCAGTATATTAGCCATGCTTCACAAAGCAAGAAATGGTATCACTCAGCATTCTCAAATGCTTAAAATGATGGATTCCTTTAACACATTGCAAAGCAGTCTGCAATATTTTTTTAAAAATAGCTCCTTGGCATTATTTTCATTTAAAAGAATACTTAGTAATTAACAGTATAAACTGCATTTATTATAGATATTAGACTTGGGGGTGCATCTTCTCTCTCTTTTTAAATGTTTTGCCACTTGAGACTCAGGTTAGATGCAGTGATGGTGTGTCAGTCGAGAGAAATACACACATTTATGAACTGCATAGAGTATGAAGACTTCGCTCTTTCTGTGTTAAAGCAGGAACAATCCAGTTACATGTGGTTGATGAAGAAGTTGAACAATAGTAAATTTAAACTCTTTTAATAGTTTTCTTGAAATATACTTGGGCAGCTTTCTTCTTTGTTAATGGTGTGCACTTTTCAAGGATCTAGATTCTATTTAATCCAAATGTGAACTATAGCCTTCTGAGAAATTATTTCTCTATTTATGTTATGAGTCATCAAAAGCCAATCCATAATACAATCAATAAAAAATATTCAAAGGTAGCTTTAAGGTATTCCAAATTAAAGAAGTAATAATAACACAATATACAAATTAAAGAGTAGTTTTTCAAAGTGAAATACTGTCTGAGGACTCTCTTAGCTTAGAAGTTTCAAGAATAGATAACTGTTCAGTGATAGAAACATTTAATTTTGTTTTTGCTTTTTTTGATGCTCTTTATATTTGAGGTTTTTGCAACAAAAGCAGTTTATTGAATTATGACTCTAATAGGAGTGAAACTGAACTCATGGTTATAAAAGAAAAAAATCACATGGCTGAAGATGTAATATTTCTTAAGAAAGTGAGATAAATTGAGAATTCCTTTTTTCTTTTTTAAGATACACTTGATACTTTGAGGATAGAGGCAGATGATAAAACTGAACTAAAGGACTATAACTTTAAATGTAGAAAAGAGAAAACAAAACTTCTAATCTCTTTTGTGCATCAAAAACCATAAGAACAAGTTGAAAACAGGGTCTTGATTTCTGAGAAACTGGCTGTATATAATTTTAAAACATAGTAAACTGATAACCCAGAAAACCAAAAACAATAAAAAGATGATTTCTACCCTTAACATTCAAACTTAGTTCTGTTTCATTTTTAACATTGAAAGACTCAATTTATGTTTCCTGGAAATTTCAGTTGAGAAAAGTCTTTGAATGTTACTGTATAGACTGAAGAAATTGGCTTAAATTTATTTTAATATTTCCCAGACAGAGAACAGAATACTGACTCTGAATCATGCAAGTAAACCTCAGAAACCCTATTTACAGGTATTCTGGGTGATCAAAGAAGAGAAAGAGAAACAGGCTATGAGGGAAATGGGCTTAAATGAAGCCTGGCAACATTTTTTAATTTACCCAAGTTCAAATGACATTTAAGTCAAAAGCTTAATGAAAACAGTTGAAATGAAGCAACAAAGAGCATAGAAGTGTATCATGAAAAAAAAATTCAAAAGCAGAAAGTACAGATTTATATAATTTTATATAAGCATATAGATAATTTGCAATAAGCATATCGATAATTATTATTCTTTTGTAAATTTCTGTTATACTATCTGAACAGGAATATGTAGTTCCTCTAAAATATATATGATAAAGTTTATGATGAAAAAGAAAGTTTATGATGAAAAGAAAGGGTTCTCTCCAGTCCCTAAAACCTGGTTCCTACTGTCATTCTTCATTATAGTAAAATTTCTATGCCAGACAACTTCCACTTCACTTTCTTGAGGTCATAATATTTTCAGGATATATCTGCCTGGAACTAAAAATTGTATAGTTTTCCTATTATGCACTGTTCATGGAATCAGGAGTCACAGATTTTAACCTTTCAACATAGAAAAATTTTTTATACTGAGGAACCTGTTTTAGAATACCCGTAACAACTGCTGTGTTTGATTTACATTTTGTCAGGTTTCCTGTGACAGTGAGATCCTAAGAAAATCTGTATATCCTATTTGCCTTTTAATCACCAGCATTGCCAACAAAAGTACTTTTCACATTATTGCCATTAAAAAATGTACATATATTGGATTAAGAAGAACTGAGTGTTTATTAATAAGTACCTATACAAGAGGTGGTCAAGAAATTCAAGGAATAGGAGGTTCTGGGAAAGGTGGGAGTACTAATGCACATAGTTTGATTATGTGACTTATTATTAGTATATGTGTCAATTTTCAGCCTACTTGTGTCCATGTTCTTTCAGATATTGCTGAAGAAGCATGTCAAATTTGAAGGAAACCCAAGCATGGATAGAATTGAATTTTGCACCATCATTAAGTTCCTCACAAAACAGAGGAAAATACTTTTAACCATTTTAGAAAGAGATTCTAGCCACTCACGGGGACTGTTGCCCTGGGAAATCCATGGTGAATAAGTGGCATAGTTTGTCAATCAAGACAGAGAGTTAATTAAAGACAACCTTTGCCAGGGATGCCCTGTTGAGGTTATTTCTTCAGACATTGTCAAAAAAGTCGAAAACTTGTAGTGGAGGATGCCAACTTAAATAAAAACAGCTTGCAGAAATAGTTGGAGTATCAGCTACAATCATTTTGAATATTTCTCCATCAGCGTCTGAGGATGTCAAAAGTCAGTGCAAGATGGGGACCAAGAAAGCTCAAGCGGCTTCAAAAACAACAGCTCTTTGAGTGTTTGCAACAGTTTTTGGACCTTTGCAGAGATAAAAAAGATGAAGTTTTAAACCAAGTTGTCACTGGAAATGAAACTTGGGTTCATCATGATGAGCCTGAGTCAAAGCAGGAGTCCATGCAGTGGCATAAAAATAGCACACCACCCCCTAATAAGTTCAAGGTGTCACAATTAGCTGAAAAAAGTAAGCATGTCTACTGTTCTTTGGGGGTGCAGAAGGTATCCAGCTGATCAGTTATGACAAGGGTGGTCAAACTTTTGGCCTTCCTTGGCCACATTGGAAGAATTGTGTTGGACCACACATAAAATACAGTAAAACTAATGATAGCTGAGGAGCTAAAAAAATCACAATGAAATCTCGTAATGTTTTAAGAAAGTTTATGTGGTGAACACATAATGCAATGCATAGACTATATAATGTAGAGTTCTATACCTGGAAAATATGTAATTGTTACTAACCAATGTCACCCCAATAAATTTAACAATAAAAAGAATGAAAGAAAAAAAAAAAGAAAGTTTATGAGTTTGTCTTGGGCCACATTCAAAACTGTCCAGGGCTGCATGTGGCCATGGGTCACAGGTTGGACAAGCTTGCATTACAAAGATAAGGATGCCACTATAACTGGAGACTACTATTCCAATCTGCTGAAACAGTTAAAAGAATCTGTGAAGGAGAAAAGAAGAGGAAAATGGACCAAAAGGATGCTGTTTTGCACAGTAACATGTCTGTGCACAAGAGCAATGTTGTGTTGTTTACTCTTCATGACTATGGCCTCCAAATGTTAAACCACCCTCTGTATAGTCGAGACTTGGCTCCATATGATAATTATTTGTTTCCAAATATGAAAAAACAGCTTTGAGGGAAGAAGTTTACAGATGAGAAGAGGCTACAGCTACAATTTGAGGGCAAAAACAAAACATATTTTCCAAGGGTATAAATAAATGTATTGAAATATCTTAGAAGTTTATTAAGGTTAAGAGTGAATCTATTGAAAAGGAAAAATAATAAATACTTCTCTTACCCTTCTGCCTCTTCATTTCATGAATTTCATGACTACCCCTCATAAATGAGAAAAGTAAGGTTTTCAGAATTATATGGTAAAAAATCAAAGACATACGGTAAATGTAAGAGAGAAGAAATTTCATATTCATCATTAAAATATGTTTATATTCTAGGTTGAACTAGTTCCCTGAGCTGAATGGTCTAAGAAAATGTGTGCTATTTCCATTATTTATTGTGTTTAAGCAAAGAGGCAAACTTCACGAAGAAAAGCCAGATAACTTTACTGTTCAATTATAAAAGTAGAGAAAGGTAAAAGAAAATTAGAAGAAAAAATGAGAAAGAAGCACAAGTTGCAAGTATTTCTACAGAGACATGAAAACTCCAAGAAGTATGCAATCATCTTCAGCAGTTAATAAAGTGAGAAACTATTTTTATTCAACAAATTGTTTGAATACCTATGATGCAACATGGTAATTTCCAGGTTTTTTTCTGGAAGGTTTCACAGTCCAGAAGAGGTATAGAAAGAATAAACAGAAAACATAACGCCATGTGATCCTCATCATGAAGGTGAACACAGTGAGGTGAAACTGCAGAGTGAAGCAGCTGACTAAGTGGAGAAAAAGTTCTAGTGACCTTTAAAAAAAATGGGGGAGGAGAGGATGCAGGATGGCTCAGCAGGGTAAGTTCTCACTTTGCCACCCCAGGAACCAAGGATTGAACTGATGACATACAACATGAAGCCTGCTCTGGGCCCCTCCCACTTCTCTCTGTCTCTGTCTCTGTCTCTCTCTGTCAAAAACAATAAAAAGAAAAAGCAAACAAAGAGAAAAAAATCCTGTTGCTTCGTTCTAGTAAAATTTTAATACTATATTGAATGTGAAGAAAATGGTCTTGTTTTCAGAATGAGAATTTTTTTTTTCTTTTCACCTTTGATCAAATATTTTCACCGGGGGAAAAGAACAACAACAACCAACCAAACAAACAAACAAACAAAAACTGAATTGTGCCATGTGCCACCCTGGATCAAAAAATTATAACAAATTATACTGAGTTACTTCTGATTTCTTCCAGGTTAAATAAAAACAGATATCACCATTACAGCAGTTAGGGAGCAGTTCTAGTGTTTAGTTTTCTGGATCTCACTTGGTCTTATCACATCTCCCCTGACTCTACTGCAACCAGACTTACCTCCCTCTTCAGTAAGTTGAAATCCTATTAAATTTGATTCTTTCAATTAGTTCCATTCATACACTCACAGAGCAATCCTAAAAAAACTGTTAAATTAATAGTTCATGGCAGACAAGAATAAACACAAATAAATAAATGCCAGTGGAAAAGAATTTGGCATTTTGGAAAAAAACTATGTATTTTGTGATGATTTTTTTCCCATAAATATTTGAATTTAAAAAATGAGGTACTGATTTAGGATGAGTGTCTAATATGAGGTGGGGGACAAAGTGACATCAGAAAATATATGTTAGACTTTGGAGACCAACTAAATGATAAAATGGAGTAAAGATAGAAACATTTAGGCATTTTCATGTTACCTTGAAAGAGTCCAAATAAAGGAACTTTGATCATTTTCTAGTATCCAAATACTTTTCATTTCATTTTCAATGGTCTTATTTCATTACTCAGCTGAAACAACTCTCCCCCATCTTTGTTGTTTACCTCTTTGAAATATATCTTTGCAGTCCTGACCCGCCATTAGGTACTGCCTAACAGAATGATGAACAACATGTCCTCCTTTAATCTTGCCCCATAGATCAGTCCCTTCAGCCTTTGAATTATTTTCTTAATCTTCCAAGGACTCAATTGAAAAAGGTTCATCTCTACAGTAGTCTACACTGGGTTCCCTGGAAAATACAAATATCAGGCATAGTACCTGATCTGGAGAGGCTCACATTAGCAACATACTTCAAATACATATGATACTGTATGATTAAATTCCCTTATCACTAGTTTAAGCATTTGATACCATCACCAACCCTCTACTCAGGTAGAACAAGAATTAACTGCTTCTTTTATCAGTAGCAAAGCAAGAACCTGGGAAGTCTGTGACTCACCCAGGACACACAGCTACTAAGCAACTCAAACCAATTATTTTTCACTCAAAGTTCAGTAAATTCTGTCCTTCTAAGTTGAGTCTATAATCTTGAATATACTCTTTTTTTCTTTTTTTGCATTGATTTCCAGTTGGTATATGTACAACCTAATAGTAAGTGGTAATTGTTTAATAGATACATTCACAACTGCCAGGATCAGAAATCTTTTTATACCACTTTTTTAAAGATTAATTTTTTAAAATGTTTTTGACAGAGAGAGAGAGAGAGAGAGAGAGAGAGAGAGAGAGATACAGAGACAGAGATAGAGAGAAGGGGGAGGGCCCGGAGCAGTCTCCATAGTTACACATCATTGGTTTTTCAACGTAGTTTCATTCCACAGGTGGGCATGAGGCTGCACAGGGCAGGAACTGGGCTGTGGTCTCACCCTGGTGAGAACCAAATTGGGGGCACTCCCCAGTTCAGGATATAGGTCCGCACGGGCTGGGGCAGGGATTTGATCCTTGGTCTTCGAGGCTACAAAGTGAGCGCTTAACCCACTGAGCCATCCTGGCTTCCCCTTTATACCATTTTTTATACCACTAAATAAAGTCTCAAGAAGATTAGCACAGACATAGATATATGTGGACTCAAGGTAGTCTCAGGTAGAAATAAATAAGCATAAGTGTTAATCTCCCAAGAATTCTACCTCACCTTGCAATTTTCTTATATTTCTGTTTCTACTCTTTTTCCATATGTCAGCTTGTATATCCAAAGAAAGCACCTCTAAAGATTTTATTACCACAGTCTTTGAGTTCACATATTTAAAATAAGCCTTAAAATGTAATCATTAGAGAAAAAAAGATGGTGGCATGAGAGGAGAATGCAGATAACTGCCTGGAAAGGGACTTGTGAACAGTGTGGAATCCACGGGGGAAACCCTGAGAAGCAACCTCAACTAAGAGAATCACACAACGCAGAACAACACCCAAAGTTTAGAGGACAAAAAGGAGAGCGGGAGAGGGAAGGGGAAGCAGTGGTTTGGGGACAGAGACTTGAAGCACGACCCAGGGTGGGCAAAAACAAAGGGGGGTTGGGGGACTACAGTCAAAGAGGAGCTGGATCGAGGGCAGGCTGGAAGCCAAAACCTAAGGAGCATGGAAGCCCCACAGTAATGTGGACAATTTAACATCCGAACTCAAGAGACAGCACTCAGATCACGGAGCCTAAAGTGGAACAGGGACTGTGGAGCAGGGCAGCTGCACTTCCCAGTGGGTGAGGTGAGAGCAGGGAATCAGCCCACAGCAGCTCGGCACCCCTGATTTATGAAGGGGATTGACTGTGAGGGAGCGCCTTCTGAAGACAGGGCTCTTGGAGTAAGAGCTGGGGCTTGAATGGACACAGCTGCATTAGATGTGCTTAAAGTGAATCCGGTGGTCTCAACAGAGCAGGGAACATAGAGCAGCTGCCAGCTGAGCTGCAGCCTGTGCGCCCAGGGCTTTCAGTGCCCCGCCCACCAGGCTGCCCCGGTGCCTCTGCCTGCGCGCCAGACCGGTATTCGGCGCCCTGTCCACCAGGCTGTGGTGGCACTGCTGCCTGCTCACAACCGCAAAACTGGGCTTTCGGCGCCCCGCCCACCGGGCCACTGTGGCACCGCGGCCTGCACGTGAGACCTGCTTTTGGCGCCCCGCCCACCAGGACACCTTGGCACTGCTGCCCACATGTGCAATTAGGCTGCTGACAGGGATGCTGCGGCGCCAACGCCTGCGTGCGTGACTGGGCCGCCGACCGGGTCTCAGCCAAGCCCCAGCCCATCTAAGTGCTGCCATGGGGGTGCGGCTTGCAGATGCAATTGAAGGAGGGGCAGCCAGGCAGAGGAGAGAAAGACCTAAGCTCCTGCGCCCCGCCCGCACTGAACCACCAGCCCCCCTGCTGAAAGAGGAATCTGCTATTGTGTCGCAGGTCCGCCCTAGCTCCTACTCACACGCGCCCACCCTCAGCCACACCTTCACTACCATGCTATCAAAAAGCTAAGATAGCAACCTGAAGTGCCCCAGGACACAGAAGCTGTCTGCTTCCCCCAACCCTCTCCCAAATTCTCCTTCTTCCGCAACTGAGCCCAAAAGAAAAAATAAAGAGAAGCCCATCTGATAGGCAACCCCCCAGAGGGAAAACAGACTCATGCGTAAAGCAAAAAGAACCACATTAAACACAATGCACACCTCAGAATCCAAAGCCCCTCCAGAAGATCAGGGGCATTCTTTAGTAAAGAACCTTGAACACTTGAAATCAAATCTAAGTGAAACAGAATTCAGGGCTGCATTAATCAAGACACTCAGAGAGCTAACTCAGTGCTGGCAAAGTACCCAGACACAGTTAAATGACCTCAACAAGAAGTTTTCTGAACAAAATGAGTACTTTACCAATAAAATTGAGAAGGTAGAGCAGAACCAAAAGTAAATCCTTGAAATGAAAGGCATCATGGGAGAGCTGAAAAAAGAACTGACCGGCATAGGAAACAGGGCAGAACAGCTAGAGGAAAGGAGGAGTGAAATTGAAGATAGAAACATGGAAATGTCACAGAGGGAAGAAGAAAGGGAAAGGAGAATCAAGAGAAACAAAAGAGCCCTACAAGAACTCTCTGACTCCATCAGAAAGAACAATATTAGAATAATAGGGGTACCAGAAGGAAGCGAGATGAAATCTTCTCAGAGTCTACTAAAACAAATAGGGGATGAAAATTTCCCTAACCTGTGGAAAGAATTACAGCCCCAAATTCAAGAGGAAATCAGAAGCCCTAATTACCTAGACACTAGCAGATCTTCTCCAAGGCACATTCTTCTGAAGATGACAAAAACCAATGACAAAGAAAAAATTCTTAAGGATTCCAGGGAAAAACAAAATATAACTTTCAAATGAAAAACTATCAGGTTGTCACCAAACTTCTCAGCAGAAACTCTGCAAGCCAGGAGGGAGGGAGCCCAATGTTCAAAATATTAAAAGAGAGAAATTTCCAGCCAAGAATTAACTATCCAGCAAAATTAACCTTAAGATATGAAGGAGGAATTAAGGCCTTTTCAGATATACAGAAGCTGAGGGAATTCTCCAGCTCAAAATCAGCACTTCAAGAAATACTATAGTAGGCTATTCGACCTGAATCCATAAATCAAAATAAATGGAGAAAAGTTGGGACAAAAAAACAAGGAAAAGAAGAAATGGATACAGGACATCCTCATATATCAATCATCACCCTGAATGTAAATGGACTGAACTTATCAATAAAGAGGCACAAGGTAGCAGACTGGATTAAAAAACAAAATCCAACCATATGCTGCCTACAAGAGACACAATTCAGCCACAGGGACAAACATAGACTCAGGGTAAAAGGATGGAAAACAATACTCCAGGCAAATGGGAGTCAGAGAAAAGCTGGAGTGGCCATACTGATTTCTAATGAAAAAGACATCAGGATAAAAAAATAAAACACAAAAATGGACATTACATCTTGATAAAAGGAACAATACAGCAAGAAAACATGACACTCATCAATATATATGCCCCCAATTAGGAAGCACCAAAATTAATAAAGCAACTACTAACAGATCTATAAGGAGAATTTGACAAAAATACAATTATAGTAGGGGATCTAACCACTTCCCTGACAACATTGGACAGATCATCCAAGCAAAAACTAAATAAGGAGATTGCAGCTTTAAATGATACATTGCAGGAAATGGACATAATTGACATTTACAGGTCATTCCATCCTACAACAAAGGGCTATACATTTTACTCTAGTGCACATGGAACATTTTCAAGGATAGACCATATCCTCAGACGTAAATCCAACCTCACCAAATTTAAGGTCATCCAAATCATACCAAGTGTATTCTCAGACCATAAAGCATTGAAACTAGAGATCAATTGCAAAAGATCAAGTGCAGAGAGAACCACATATACGTGGAGACTGAACAACATGCTATTAAAAAGTAACTGGGTCAAAGAGGAAATAAAACAAGAGATTAAAAACTTTGTAGAAATGAATGAAAATGAAAACATGACATACCAAAATTTCTGGGACACAGCGAAAGCAGTTTTAAGAGGGAAATTTATATCATTACAGGCCTATCTCAAGAAAGAAAAAGAACTACAAGTAAACACCTTCACACCTCATTGTATAGAGCTAGAAAAAGAAGAACAGAGGTCCCCCAAAGCCAGCAGAAGAAAAGAATTAATAAAATTTAAAGCAGAACTTAATGAAATTCAGAATAGAAAAACAATAGATAAAATTAACGCCACAAAGAGCTGGTTCTTTGAAAAAATCAATAAATTAACAAACCACTGCCTAGGCTCACCAAAGGACAAAGAGAAAAATCTCATATTTCCAGAATACGGGATGATAGGGGAGAGATTACAACTGATGCTGCAGAAATACAAACAATCATAAGAGATTATTATGAAAGACTCTATGCCGGGGGTGGCAAACCTATGGCACGTGTGCGCAAAGTGGCACGTGGAGCAATTATTTCGGCACTCAGAATTATTGTTTTTGTTTTTTATAAAAACATCCTATGCCTCTTATAGACATAAAAATAATCAATACCTCTATCTCACTCGATGGGTTGGCACGTGAGTCGAGCAAGTATACTCTTATTTCATAAACTTTGGCACTCAATTACCAAAAGGTTCGCCACCCCTGCTCTATGACAACAAATTTGACAACCTAGAGAAAATGGACAAATTTCTAGAAACATATAATTTACCTAAACTGAACCAAGAAGATTTGGATAGCCTCAATAGACCAATCAACAGTACAGAACTTGAAACAATTATCCCAAAATTGCCCAAAGGCAAAAGGACTGGACAAGATGGCTTTACCAATGAATTCTACCAGTCATTCAAAGAAGAATTAATGCCCATCCTCCTCAAACTACTCCAGAAAATTTAAGAGGAGGCAGTACTACCCAACTCTTTCTATGAAACTTATATCACCCTAATACCAAAACCTCGAAAAGACAATACCAAAAAGGAACACTAGAGGACAATCTCACTGATGAACACTGATGCAAAAATCTTAAATAAAATTTTAACTAACAATACAACAATGCATTAAAAAGATTATTCACCATAACCAAGTGGGATTCATCCCAGGGGCACAAGGATGGTTCAACATACTCAAATCAATCAATGTAAACCAGCACATAAACCAAACAAAGGATAAAATCCACATGATTATCTCAATCGATGCAGAAAAAGCATTCGACAAGATACAACACCCATTTATGATAAAAACACTGAATAAAATGGGAATTGAAGGAAAGTACCTCAACATAATAAAGGCCATATATGACAAACCCTCAGCAGATATTATACTGAATGGGGAAAAGCTGAAGCCTATTTTCTTAAAATCAGGAACAAGACAGGGGTGCCCCCTGTCAACACTGCTGTTCAACATAATTCTAGAAGTTCTAGCCAGAGCAATCAGACAAGAGAAAAGAATAAAACGTATTAAAACCAGGAGAGAAGAAGTTAAACTGTCACTCTTTGCAGATGACATAATCCTTTATATAGAAAACTCTAAAGACTCTATCAGAAATCTATTACAAATAATAGACAAATACAGTAGAGTTGCAGGATAGAAAATCAATGTCTCAAAATCAATTGCATTTTTGTATGCCAACAATGAAACTTCAGAGAGAGAGATGAGAAGATCCATTCCCTTTGCCATTGCAAACAAAAAGCGAAATACCTAGGAATAAATCTAACAAAGAATTTGAAGGACTTATACATTGAAAACTATAAGACACTCTTAAAAGAAGTTAAAGAGGATACAAAGAAATGGAAAGACATTCCATGTTCATGGATTGGAAGAATCAACATAGTTAAAATGGCCATACTCCCCAAAGCAATATACAGATTCAATGCCATTCCCGTTAAAATCCCACAGTCATTCTTTCAAGAAATAGATAAAAAAATCATCAAATTTATGTGGAACCACAAAAGACCACAAATCGCAAAAGCAATCCTAAGAAAAAAGGATAAAGCTGGGGGCATCTCACTGCCTGACTTTTATCTGTACTACAAAGCCTCAGTAATCAAAACAGCTTGGTACTGGCAGAAAAACAGACCCTCAGACCAATGGAACAGAACTGAAATCTCAGAACTAAACCCACAAATTTATGAACAGATTATTTTTGATAAAGGATCGAAAAATATACAGTGGGGAAAAGAAAGCCTCTTCAGTAAATGGTGCTGGGAAAGTTGGAAAACCACATGCAAAAGGCAGAATGTGAACTGCGATCTCTCATCATATACCAAAATTAACTCAAAATGGATTAAAGACCTCCAAATAAGAAAGGAAACAATAAATTGCATAGAAGAAAACATTGGCACTAAACTTATAGACCTGGGGTTCAGGGAGGACTTTATGAATCTGACCTCAATGGCAAGGGAAGTAAAAGCACAAATAAACAAATGGGACCTTATCAAGCTAAAAACCTTCTGTGCTGCAAAGGAAACCATCAACAAAGCAAAGAGGCAACCAACCAACTGGGAAAAAATATTTGCAAACAATGCCTCTGATAAGGGGCTAATATCAAAAATATACAAAGAATTTGTACAACTCAACAAGAAAAAGCAAGCAATCCAATTAAAAAATGGGCAGATGTCCTTACCAGACACTTCTCTCATGAAGACATACATATGGCCAACAGATATATGAAAAAATGCTCCACTTCACTAGCAATTAGGGAGATGCAAATAAAAACCACAATGAGATACCATCT